>QAXH01002570.1:0-12703 GCA_004335635.1 Chloromonas sp. AAM2 | reverse complement strand
TACGGGTCACCCAATGTGCAGTCGCATGACAATGATCTTGCCAACAACAGGCAGCAGGCGCCCACATGCACAGCATGCATTAGCTGTGCGGCCGCCTCACTAGCTGATCTTACGTGGCCAAGCCTTTAGAATCTAATTGCTGCCTGGTAGGCTATCAAGGGTGTAAGGAGCATGATGGCAAACATTCCTTCAGGCTGAGCGTGCCGTGCCCTCTGTGGTTCGTCTGTCCGCATCAATGTTGCAATGTCGCAGGATAGCACCTTGAGGGGTGACCACCACCATTACAATAGCGGTGTGTCGTAATCCCCTTCACTTGCGGGTTGGACGGGCTAGAGTCCCTCCTCTCATGTGATGTTTAGTCCATCAGTGCAGTGAAGCCGCCTGTTGCCATGAAGCTTCAATGCTGTTGCTATGTGTTCGGGTGGACGGAGGTATCTTCAAAGGCTGGGATGGCGTAGAGTCATGTGGGGCAGCTCCAAGCCGCGACTTTGTTGATAATCTGGGGCGGACACGGGTGCAGCAATGGGTTCACGCAACTGATGCTTTGGCCCTTACCAATAGAGTTTCTCACCTTCGAAAATCAGGCGGCCAGTCACTAGTATCAAGAGTTCAAGCATTGAACACTCAACCAGTGCCCAAGCAGCCAACCACTAACATTAAGATGGAGCTACACCTGTATTGCACTCAGTCACTCACACGCAGGTTCGTCACCATTTGCCTCCATGAAGTCAACCGCAATGACATGTACAGTTGAAACAGGACAGAAGCCTGACACCTGCCACACGCACGTCTAGCACGCCATGCCTGATGTCGAAGGCTGACAAAGCTCAGTCTACTCTCATGCAAGTAGATCAACACCTGCGCCAACTAAATCACACCTGCACAGATAGCCACTTGCAGAACAGCTGACCGCAATGACATGCACTGACGGAGAACGAGATCCTGATTACACATGCGCCCAGAAGTCTGACACAAGATGGTTCTCTCATATGTTTGATGGTTTGAACACGTTCATGCAGTCCTCGGCCGTCGACACGATGAGGCCGGGGATCTGCGCGTGCCAGTGGCACTCCTTCATGTCCTTCTGGCCCGCGTGTAGGAAGAGCAGTTGGGCAGGCAGGTCGGCGGGCGCGGCGGCATTGCCCGCGGGGGCCAGGGCCACCTCCTCCTCGGCATCCCGCTCAAGGGCAAGGTCCCACACCTGGAGGCACAAGGATGACACTTGACACTTGCAGTGTGTTGTGAGGAAGTGCAGGCGTACAATATGATATCACCACTGTAGTCGTGCCATAGAAAAAAACAGGCCGACATAATGCCAAACACACAACGCCACGCCAAATTGGCACTGCTACACGTGGAATAGATTCAATTTATATGTGACGTAATAACTGTGTGTGCTCTGCCTGACGTCAACGCACTGATAGGACAAGGCCCCAGATGTTGCTGCCCTGTGCATGGCCTTGGTGTTGCATTCACCGTTGCACTAGGACAACCTGTAAACCTTCCTTCAAACTCACCCCTAGTTGGTTGTCGCTTGCACTTGATATGAGCATGGAGCCCTCGTACGGGCACCACTCGAGGCCTGTCACGTAGCCCTTGTGGAACTTGAACTCACTCACAGGCCCGTCCTGTCACGTGCAGGCAAGACACGGGATGTAGGGCAGGCAGGAGGGTTGAGTTAAGCACAAGCGCTGTGTGGGCATGATCGCCTGAAGACTCAACCTGAAGGCCGCCTTCCACCGTGCGCAAGACTGTCCACAAACATGCATACAAACTCGCCCTCTGATACACACTGGCTGAGGTGAAAGAGTCCAGTTCTGTGGGCAATACAGATGAGAGGCAATCACGATCAAGACTACCTGATCCTGATGTAAGGGCCCCTTCCGCTCTCTGGGTTGCAGCGGTCTCCACTCCATGCTTCGTCGTGGCACCCAATTGTTCCTGCTCTCTCATCCCTTCCATTTGTGCCCATTCCCTTCTCCTCTCCCTAAATTACCCCTTTAGTTCCAACAGATCAAACGCCCATCAACTGGTTAAGTTAGATTTCGTTTGCTCACCGATGTGAAGCTGCGCAGGTCCCACACCCGGAGCGCCCCGTCATCCGCCCCGCTGGCCAGCATGTATGTGACCAACCGATTCCAACTGATGACGTTAACATCGCTGTCATGTGCCTGTACATGCATTACACGCCCGGTGCACCACCAATGAGTTGCTGACCGCTCATGCACTCACTGCTGAACACATGATCACGGTGTGCCATGCGCATGCTGCACTGGTCGCTGCATGATCTCACACCAACCTCAAAAAGCTGCAGATGCATCTATAGAAGGGTGTGAGATTCAATGCCAAAATGCATCGGAGCAACAACCAGACTCCAGTTACAACCGAACCGTCCAGCTCCCAGTACTCTTCCCCTACAACGCGTCCCCGCCCTTAGTAACCCACAATGGAATGGCAGATCCCTGAGCCTGGAACCGTGCCCCTTGTGTACGTTCCCACCTTGACTGTGATCATGGGCTTGCTCCGCTCCCGAGTGTCCCACACGCGAATCGTCTGGTCGGAGCTGCAGCTGGCCAGCACTGTCTCCTCCGTGGGGCTCCAGGAGATGTCCTCGACACTGGACTCGTGGCCTGAGCGCACAAACACAACCAAGGGTTATGACTGAGGGCCGTGGATGTGTGACCTGCAAACGCATGTGCTTTGCAAGCAGACATGCACAACATCCCTTTGCAGCAATCCACACGATTCATACGGGCAAGTGTCCTAGCCTCCGCTCTCCGATTCTCCCCCCCTCCTCACTCTCTCTCACACGTGGCCCATCAGCAATACATACCCCTAACACCTCCCAGAGACCACTCAGCGCAATCTGACCGTACCGTACCTTGCCCAATAGGCATCAGAATATCACAGCTAGTGGATACTGTTTCATCACCACCTAGATATTGGTCTGGCATATCTGGCTCCCTTGCTCCATACATGCAGTAAAAGCCACGCAGCTGTACACCACCTTGCTCCTCCTCTTTACCTGCGAACGCTCCTCCCACAGTCCACCTGCCCGCCTCCGACGGCTCCCACACGTACAAGTTCTTCCGGCAGTCCCCGCTGGCCAGCCGCCCCGCCTTAACAGGCGACCAGTCCAGCGCAAACCCCTCCATGGCGTGGCCGTGCGATGCCAAGGGTTTGAGGTCCAATCTGCGTGCATGCGAAGCAAAACAAGAAACCTTGCGACCCAGTGCTGCGACGTGAAACCACCGGCATGCACCGTGGCCCTCCTACAAGCCCTTGACCCTGTATTGCCTGAGCTGCTTTACATGCGTGTGAAACCTAGCACATGGAGGCTGGGACCGCCCGGCTTCCTTACATACGCCCACCGGCTGTTGCATACCACATCCTACAGCAGCACCACCAGCCTTTCACTGTAGCTGAGCCACCCGTCCAACAGCTGCGAACGTAATGTTCCTTGAACGCCTTGCATATTCACAGACCAGGCCCTGCATGGCACCCCCTCCAACAAATGCTCGTTCCCCCAGTCCTTCCTGTTGCCTTACTTTGCTCGCGCCTTGGCGGGCTGCTCCGGCTCCTCCGCCATCTCCCTGACCAATCGAGAACCGTCGTATATGCGTACCTGGCCACGCAATCAGTGCAGCACACATAAAAGTCGCATCACCAGGAAGAACATCGCAGAGACAGTAACAGTGCATCTAGCCACGATTAGCTTGGCAGCAGCTTGTGCCAAGTTTCGTTCTATTCTACCAGACATGACTGCCTTGCAACCTGATCACGCTGCCGCCTGTAGCAGTCATGGCAGTACTGGAAATCTCTTGCATGGGGCGGATTGCATGGGGGGGCAGCTCGCATGGGGCCAATCGTGTTGCTGCGATCCAACGTCCATCTCAAACTGTACCTGACACATGTAATGATACGCAGACCCCACTGAATGAACATGTCCTTGCATGCCCCACCGGCCTGTCTGATACGCATATCGAGGGTCACTGAAGCTGCTGATTCAGTGGCCCCGGTGCCCTCAGCTGACCGCTAATGCATGCCCCACCTGGGCGGTATCCGACCAGACTGCCACCATGCCCGGCTGCTGCGGGCATGATCGCACGCGGTTGATGCCGCCTATATGGTTCACCATCCTACGTGTACAGCAGCACACACAATCATTACCAAAAGGGTACATGCTCTTGACGCATACACAGCGTCCTGCCTCGTGCCCTGTACCAACACATCCTCTGTACAAAGCATCCAGTCGTGCTATGCATCACGATTCCAGTGCCATCCACAACATCCCCGCTGACCTCAGCGTTTGGGATCTGACCGCATTGCAACAATAACAAACACAATACGTGTCTGCGCAAGGCTCTTTCCCCATCCTTTTTCCCTTTCACGTTACTTGCTTTTTCAAACTCCCTTCGCCCTCCGTTCCTTCCTGAGTTGCCTTCCTGTCCGGCGTAACAGGCCTGCACATACTCGATATTTCCTGCCCCTCTTACCTGTAATGCATATGTGACCCTGTCACGATGGTGGCAACGGCCTTACCTGTAATGCATGTGTGGCGGCCCATACTGCAGGTCCACCTCCACCTTGCCCTCCTTCTCCTCGCCCTCATCTTCGCTGTCTGACATGTCATCATCACTCTCATCGTCATCATCATCGCTCGCATCAGGGTCCTTGTTGGCCTTCTTGCCATGCCTGCAGGTGTCATGTGCGTTTTGCTGTCAGAGTGACAACTGAATTATACGATTTCCATCCGTGAAGTGTAGTGCCTTTACTCCGTGTATAAGCTGGTGCAACCATTCAATGCTAGAACGAATAACCCCAATCCTCGCCTGGCCCAATATGTGCGACCCAACCTTTACAAACATGCAACTGAGGAATGAGACATGAGTACCTTGACAACAGCACCTGCCTTGTTCCTCAAGTCTGGACATAAAGAAAGCATGAAAACCCCAATCGCCCAACCCGCAGGTTCAAGCCAAAACATCCTGCTCAGTCTTGACCCCCATGTCTGCCCTCCCATGATTTCCCAGAACCTTTGCCAAAGCAGTTCCAGACCCAGACATTGTCGATCCTGTTGGGGGACTTGTGGGGCCTACACGCACTTATATATGCACCGCCAAACAGGCAGGTTCAAACCCAGACATTGTCAAGTCCGTCGCTGTGTCCTGACCGCCATGCCTGCCCTCAATCCCTCACCTGCCCTGCCCCAAGTTCGCCAGTTTTAGAAACGCCAGGTAGTTTTGCTTTGCGCTGGCTGCCTGGGTGCCGGCCACCAGGGTGATGGTGAGGGGGAAGGTGGACCGGGGACCGCCCAACTCATCCTTGATCAGGTCAAAACTGCACATACATGCAACCATCTTTGTGTGTATGGATGGAACAACGAGCATATGCCCAGGCACAGTATGCGCACCTGTGTGGCTGTGGCGGGAGATCAATAAATTAGGCTCCGATCCTCAGTCCGTCAACAATCGAGTCCTGAGCCCAATCAGGGCCTGACACTTCATCTGGCGCCCCCCCATCATCATCATCATCATCATCATCATCATTCAACCCCCGGCATTCAACCCCCGGCCCATTTGACCTCATGTTGTGTATGGATGCTTAGGCACGACGCAGCCCACAATGCAACAAACAAATCCTTGGCATCTGTCTAGCTGCAACTCGATAATCAGATTCTGAGCCAATTCAAGACCAGTAACTGCAATCATCCTCAACCCCTGGCCACAATCACCGTCATGACTAACATTAGCTGCGCCCATTCAACCCCTGCCAGCCACCATGTCCCACCTCAGACTTGGCCAGTCCAGTTGCATCCGGTGCAGGCAGTCGTATGCAGTGGGGTCGTAGTCGAGGTCCTCGTCCTCGCCCACTGGGTCAACACCAGGGCGCCACACCTGCCAACACACATCACACAACAGTGCGTGAGGAGCGTGCATGATGCAAGCCTGAACCATAAGACTGCACCAAGCCATATGATATCATTCACACAACCTTCTATCAACCCTTGCCGAGGCAATACCCTTGCCCTCTTTCCTGCCTCGCCTGGATGATGCAGGACTGGATGGTAAAGGCCATGAACGTGTAGCTGCTTGTCTGCTCAACTGGCTTGTCATCAATCACAAGACATCCCAGAGCGCTGAAGCAATCTCCGCTCAGCTTTGAGCCTGCTTCCGTGCCCAGCCTTTGCACAACATGCTGTGCAGGCCATCCAACGTCAGCCGTGATGCAGACGTGGTGCAAACTGCCGTACACAAGTGGCTGCCCTGAACTAGCACTGTGGGTTTCGCATAGCATTTGGAAAACTTGGCTTGGGAATTCAACTTTCTGAGTGCCCTGCCATTCCAGTACCAGTTATAGTGACTTGCCATCCCTGCAAACTTGAACTCTTAATGAACCTCAACCACTGTGTGATGCTAGCTATATGCCCAGGGGCACCTGGACTAAACACCTAGAGCCTAGCTCCCAGCACTGGCACACTCACCAGGCTGCTGTGAGCCCTTAACATTAGATGTGTGATAAAGCAAGCCCCCTACAACATGCTCTACTCACTGTTGTGCTGGCTGCTGGCGCTTCTATTTCCATGGCTTGTGATGGCGTCTGTATCGTCACATCACAGCATCAGGGTGGCGGTAAGGGTAAGGAAAGATGACTCAGACAACTCGTGGAGATGTCAAGACTCATGCTCACCTTGGCCTTTTTCTTTGAGCTGCCAGCTTTACTAGTATTGTTGGAACCGCCTTTGGAGGCTGGAGCAGCCTTCTTCTTGGGGTTTCTCATCTTTCCTGGTATTGATGGCCGTTGCTAGTCTGTAACACACTGGTACCACTTCAGGACGAGCGACGGGCCGTGGAATGCAAAAAGCCCTCTTTTGCGGCCGACTTTTGAAACGGAGCACGTGTTGGGTGCCACATGAACTGGGCGCACAGACAGACCGACCGAGTATCCGAGCAGTAAGTATCCATCGTCATGGAAGGCTACGCTGCTGCCCATGCGAGGCGGAGGCGCGACCCTTGGGAGGCCCGCCTGAACTCATTGGATGACCGGCTTTGTGACATGGGCAGATTGATGAGAACTTTTCAGGCCTACAATGAGGCTTGCGAGGCATCAAACAGGAAGGAGGATATTCCAGACAGGCTTGCACGGGTATGTTGTGGCAAGCTGAGATGAAAACCATCAACAACTCAACACTCGAGCGCCCCTATCTGCAAAAAAGAAGTTTGCCAGTTCTGGGACAATTCTTGTGTGAGCAGGTCCTACACTGGTTCTAGTGCAGTTCTGGAAACTGTCCCAGAACTGGCACCCATCTTGTTTTTGCCACCCATCTCAACCTTTGTTTACGCAGCTTGAAGCCTCTGACAGGATGAAAGTCCTGACAGACAGAATATCCAAGCTCGAACAACAGCTAGTAGAGGCCCAGCAGGTAAGTCGGGCAGTGAATGTAAAGCCAGTTGTGCCCAGGCCGTTCAGAGCCTGCAGGCTGCTTGTGGAGCTTGGACATCAATGACTGCAGCACACACACTGAATGCACACCATTGCAAGCACGACAATATAGCACTGGGCCCAAGCCCACACCCAACCCCTCCCGCTTGCACCCAGTAAACCCCACTGATGAGTGAGACCTCACCCCACTCTGCAGGAGAACCACTACGTGCATCAACACAACGCCCAGGTGGGTGGCTGGCCTTGGCGAGGATATGCACAGAGCACCGCGGGCAGTTGGTATGGGGTAGTGCATGGGTGGGCGGGTGCACTCCATCACCGAGTGCATGGAAAGCATGTCTGGGTTTGCAAAACGTGCGTGTGGAGCTTGCACGATACACACAGTTGCACGGCTTTCTGTCTGGCGCTGGTGCTGTCAAGCACATCCCGTGCGTTCTGATAGGAAACTTGACATGGGCGCAGCATGCCCGAACATTTGGCCAGCTGCAGTAATTCGGCGCCACTTGCAATGTATGGAGCAGTAGTTACACAATGATGCACATGCATACACCAGGAATCATTCCACGTCACCTTTGTAACTAACAATTGAAGCAGACCAACAGCCTGGCTGGTCGCACCACTGCAGGTGTTATTGCAGCTTAGCAACCAGTTGCATGACCTACAGTCACAGCACCAGCACCAGCCATCCGCACCACCTCCTGCTTCTCCACTACCAAGCGTTGACGCTGTTGACCTGCAGCCCCTCAGACAACAGCTAGATGACTTACAGACACAAGTACGGTGAGTGTGCACACCCATACAGCTGTGGTGCATCCAGACTAAGGGCACTGTTAGCTGGTGGAACGGAAAGAGCACTAGGCGGGCTGGCTGGGCATATTGAGCTTGAAGGATAAGCTCGGAGTAAAAGTGTTGATGGCTCATGTTGCTCGCATCGTGGGTGTAAGGGTTGTGACAGTCATTCTGCAACCCAGCCCAATGGGCATCCCATGCCAGTGAACCTGCGCAGCTGCTGCCTGCTCGTGAGGCAGCAGATGGCTCACCCAGTGCTGACCTAAGGACTGCCCAGTGTTGGTCGCAGGCGGTGCACGGATGAGCTGTCGACCTGTGGCGAGGCCAGCCTTCACGCGCAAAGGGTTGCCGTCGGCAGCAGCACTCGCATACAGCACCTAGAAGAGGTGGTGAGGGCGAGCCTGGCGGAGCTCAGAGGGCTGGTCACAGGCAGCCGAGTGCATGCAGGGTGCAGTGCTCCTGCAACACATCCACACGTTCAGGATGTGAACAGCACACCTGCAGTGCTGGAGGCGGGTGTGGAGGCTGCAGTGGCAAGGTGTGTTGAACGACATTTAAATTTGAATCAAACACGCACGTTCCGGGCTGGTTTATTGCTACGTGAAGGCGCGCAGATGACGTTGAGTCTGGGATGATCAGGCAGGATTGGGTTGGTTTGGAGGAGTTGCAGCACGGCCAGAACAACAACACTCACAGGTTTGCACCAGTCAAACAAGTCTATGCACCGTTTGAACCAGGATAAAGCAGGGTAATTTGGCTAGGACAGGGTAGGGCAGGATAGGGCAGGTGACAGTAGGGCAATCACCCCTGACCCTTGCGGTTGCAGGTACCTGGAACCCTGAAAGCAGCAGGGTAGGGTGGGGTTGAGAAAGAGTACCAGTGGCAAGGTCTCGTTTTGTTGCTCATGCAATCGCAGGCGCTTGGAGCCCATTGAAGCCATGCTCAAGAGCTCCAGCAGCAGCCACAGTGCGCTGAGGGCCCGGCTGGAGGCCCTGGCGGCCAGGAAGTGCGTCTCCGTGCATGATGCCCAACGGCTCTTCCAGTACACAGGCATCATCACAGGCATACAGGTGGGACACACAGTCTTCAAGTACACAGGCATCGTCACAGGCATACAGGTGGGACACACAGTCTGAAACAGGTTGCTAACGTAAACACAAGCAGGAGCTGAGGCTTGTATCTGACAACGCGTAGCCCATCATGCCAGTACGCCACACTGCAGCTAGCCCCTTCTGCCTCCTCCGTGCCCTGCCTCCTGCATGGTGATATGTTCCTAACTCCTTCTGCCTCCTCCGTGCCCTGCCTCCTCCATGGTGATATGTTCCTAACTCCTCCTGCCTCCATGGTGATGTGTACGGTGATTGGTCCGTCATTGTGCGTGTCTTGTTTCAGGGTGGGATTCAGACGGCTGTTGCCCAGCTGCACAGCTCGTGGCCAAGGGTGGTTCAAGTTCTACACCGTGCACGGGGCGAGCTGTTAGGCGGGGTCACGGGCACCACTGCCGCACAGGGCGACGTCATGGGGCGAAGCAGCAGCAAGACACCTCGACAAGGTGCAGTTATGCAGGTCAACACAAGCTGACTATACGTTTGACCTGCATTGATTCTCAGCCATAAGACTAGGCGCTTTAAGGTCGTGTAGTGGCTGTTGTCCACAACTATACCACACATGACATTGTGCGCACATGCCTGTTCTGCTCTGCTCATGTTCCTTTTCAAGCAGTGATCTCAGTTCTTGCCTTGCTACCATCTAGGAGGAAACTGGTCCGCGCCCTGCAGCTGCTTACCGCCAATTTCCATCTGTCTTGTTCACATTAGTTGGTCAGATAGTTGTTTGTGATAGTTGTTCAGAAACTCACAACTATCCGGCCGGTCCCCAGACCCACCCGTTCAAGATTGCAGCACACCTTGTCCAAGCCTGCCTCAACCTATCCGTGCAGCTTCAGTGCTAGCTTTCAAGCAGTGTTGCACTGCACCATCACGATGCTGACCGTCTGTTGCCTGCTGTGTCTTCTGTGCAGGCATCACTGTCCCTCAGCAGGCCCTGATGGAGGTGTCTGCTGCCCATGAGGTGGCGGTGCAGGCGCAGGCCATGGTGGACCTACTGGCGCAACAGATGGCCAAGGCAGAGATGGTGGCAACGGTGGCACAGGAGTGAGTGCAGCAAGTGCCAGTTGGCCGCCAGGAATGGCCGATAAATGAATCGTTTGAAAGGGCGTTGCAACCTATGCCAATGACGGACTGTGTAATTGCGGTGGAGCAATGCAGACAGCGTGCATGTGTGTTTTATGGTCGTAGGTAGGCTATACCCAATCCACCCTAGCTGTACAGGCTGATAAATTGCCGGCATCGCCAGCATCGATGTGTGGCGTGACAGGCAGACATTGGCGAACGCAGTCAGATGCCCAGCAACTGCATGTGCCCATCTTGGTGAGTGCAGAACAGGTGACATGCCGTGACCTCTTGCATTCTGCTGTGACTGCAGAAAGTTTGGTGGCATCACAAGGGCGCAGCCGGAGTTGGATTCAGCGGAACCACCACCGCAGCCTAGCCTTCAACTGCAGCCCGCTGGCTCAGAGCGTGCACCGCAGCCTACCAACCAGCCTGGCATACGAGACCAGAGCTCGGCTCCTATGCATGAGGACCTGCAAGCGGCATTGCGGGTGAGGAGCACATGCTGCCTAGGGAGCTTGGATACACACTGTGTTGCAAGTGTTGCACATGCCACTGTTACGCTGTTTGGTGTTCACAGGCTGTAGCATCGCTGATGCCGGTGCAACCATGTGTTGCCAATTTGCAACAATGATCAAATCCAGCATGTGCGGCACAGGCAAAGCCCAGCAACAGTCATCTAGGTGTATGACATCATGTCTTGAAATGGGCGAGTCATCAAACACCTGCGTCACATGACCGCTGACTGTGTAGGAGATGACAGCCGTGACCAGGAACCTGGCAGAGCGCTTACAAGCACTGCAGCCTGCAGACACAACTACTACTGACGACCATTGCAAACCTCACACCGCACATGCACCCAGAGTGCCCAGCCCGACCAGGCCAGGTCTAGCGCCCCCCATGGCCCTTCAATCAGCCCTAGGCCAAGGGCTGAGCAGTGTGTCGGATGCTGCAGAGCAGAGCGTGTACTTAGCGCAGCGCATTGCATCATCATCATTGGCAGCTGGCGGCCCTCCACCTCCTGACCTGGGCGTCAGTACAGGGGACAAGGGGGGACAAGCACAGACACTAGGGCAGCAGGCAGCCGTGGTCAGGCAGGACGTGCACACTCATGCAGACCAGGTGAGAGCCAAAGGGATACTGGAGTTCTAAGTGTTTCCAAAATGACACTCTTCTGCTGTGGTATGGAATGGCACGGTGATTCTTGATATCTCTGTAGTGCAGCGCAAGGAGAAGAACGGCAGACACAGCGAAGTGGGATGCTAAGCCGAACTCATAAGACACATCTTTTGACGTTGAATATCTCATGAGCGTGACTTGCTGCTCGTTGTCTGTGTTGCACCACACTGAGGCCCCTTAAACTGTGCGTCACCATTTGCTGTTGAACTTGGTGCTCATCACTATACATCCTTGGCGCCATGCCTGTAATGTGTGCCTGCAGACGCCTTCTGTCGTGACCCCTAGTCGCCATGGCCCACGCAAGCCCTTGCGTGCTCCCACCCACCCCAAGCTCCAGCACATGATGAAGGAACTGACTGGGCGAGGCACGCGACCTACTCAGTAGTGCTACACACGCTACACACGCCGATGTGCCCAAGACAATCGTATCATGACGCCAATGTAAAGTGGGCTTAATACCACATGGAACGATACCTCCACAAGGACTGTTGTGTCTTGCCATGCCAAACTAAGACCTTGGAGATGCCCCTGACGTGATAATACAACTGGAGCCTTCCCTCGCCCCGCCAAACTTGTTCCAAAAACGCTTGCCATACTGCTTGACGTAAGGCTGTCAAAGACAAGTCACCTTACCCCGCAGTCTGGTTGCGGAAGTGGATGGCATGCCGATAGCATGAATAGCATGTGTTATATATATATATATATATATATATATATATGTAATGTATATGATATGTATGTACACCAGGGAAGCCATCAGAGGACACGGAACGGGATGGGCACCGCCCTGGCCTACCCTGAGCAGAAAGCACAACGAACACAGGGGACAAAGCAGGCAAGGCAGGCCAACCCAGAGCAAAACAGGACGGAGCCGCCAAAGTTAAGGCCAAAGACTAGATAAAGGGACGCTAGAAGTGCCAGGAGACCTGTTCAGTCACGTCCAGGAAGAGGCAGCCAGGCTGCAACAGGGCGGCACGTCAGAGAACAGGGGCAGCCAAACTGCAGCAGTTGCCAAAGAGCAGGGCCCGGAACGCTGGCATCTAGGCTGCAGGGTCAGCCTGACGAAGAACCAGACGCCCATCGCGCAGGCACAGAAAGCTATGATCCTGGCCCAAGGCCAG
>QAXH01002567.1:0-16081 GCA_004335635.1 Chloromonas sp. AAM2 | reverse complement strand
AGGTGCCGAGGTCGGCCAATGCGGCCCCAAAAACGTTGTGTGACCGCCGGCACCCACCCTATGAGACATCCAGTCATGGGCCCGACTTTCGTTTACAAGCAAACAACGTTAGCAATGCAACTCATGCACTCAGTATCCGCTTGAGCTGCAGTTCGAATACCAGTCTGCAATCTGTCGTAGCAGACGCGACTTACAGGCCGGGGTCTGCACAAACAGCATACCTAATGAACAGCATGCAGAAGCCCTGACACAGCCATTCAGCCACCCCGCATGCGCAGCATACAGTGGCAATGACGCAGCGCAGGGCCAAGCATGCAGCCATCCCACATGCGCAGCATACAGTGCCCTGACTGCTTCTTGGATCAGACTGCTACATGATGTGTTCCTATGGGTGGAGAAAGCACTTCTTCTCATAACAGGACTATTCGATACCTCCCACAAGTGGGACCCGCAACCTCAACCAATGGCGTTGCGTCTTCCTTTGAGTTCCCGCCTCGGCTTCGGTTGTTTGGTTGACCCTGAATACTTGATGATCTTACTGTATGAGTCCGCCTTAGGACCTGCGCCACCCAAACCCGTTGTTGTTGTCACTTCCGTGATACATGTCCTAAACAGTTGTCTAACCGTTTCGGTCCAATTCTTCACCTGTATGAGGTTGGTGATGGTTGACAGCACTACGGCCGTCAATGTGCGCGGGCCTGTGTGGACCGACGGTTGTTGCGTGCAAAACGTTCTGAAAACATGTGAACAAGCCAGGCACTGAAGGACAGCATTCATGTAGCACGTGTTGCAAAGATTGGCCAGACCAGCAGGGATGTCGGCTGACATGTTGGCCCAAACTTTCGAAAGGCGGCAGGTAATGCTGGTCAATGACATGCGGGTGCCGTGGTCCATTCCAGGCTGCTGTATGCACCGGTGGCTGCACAGCACGCTTGGTAGCCAGGGTTGTGTCATGGCTGGCAGCTGCAGGCCGCTTGCTCCCAGCCATGACACTCAATGAAAGCACACGGTATCAACATAACTCGTCACTTCCAGTCACAGACACGCCTCACCACACAAACGTGTCAAATTGTCCCAGAACTGGCAAACTTCTTTTTTTTTGTGTCATGTTCACATCTGCAGGCCCGCAGCGGTTTCATAGAACCCAATGAGCTCCGGCAACTAACTAGCCGACTGCTTTTGTATCATTAACTAGCCGGTCTGCATCTGCTGACCCGAGTCCCCACTGTGCTGCAAGTCTTGCCACCATGTTGATGAAGCTGACAGGGGCCTTGTACTCAGCTACCAATGCACACAGAATGTGCCCACTTCCCAGCCCGTGCGTGGACACACCATGGGCCCAGTGGTGCTCTGCCTTCTCCATCATGATCCCCCCACCCTTCGCTGACATGGCGTAGAGGCTGGGTGTGGTGAACACAATCCTGTACACTATCTTGGGCTGAGTTGTGTGTACAAAGTCTACGCTGCCACCGGTGCCATCCGTGGCCTGCCGCCACACTTGATGGAATAGGCCCTACAGGAGGTATCTGCATGCAGTGTCATCTCTTTGTCCTAGGCCTGCAGCCGGCCGATATGTGAGCCGCATTGATGGCCTCGGGGTTAGCACTGACAGCTGCTGCTGCATCGAGGATCTGCATCAACATGTCCAGGTGCTCTGGCAGCGGGTGCAATGGCTCCTCCATCGGATGCAAGGTGCCAAACCTGAGGCATGCAATGGAGCACAAGGACGGTGGTTGGCAACAGCTGGCATAGGCCCCCACGCCACACATCATGCACAAGCGCAACATAATCTGTGTGCCCTGATGCATATGCTTATGATGACAATTGGTGTACAGCATAAGCAGATGTTTGTACAACCACCATACATGTGCGACATATGCATGAAGGTAGACTGCTAGTGCCGTCCACGGGACCACTCACTGCTTGACTCCACGTTCAAAGCTGTTGCGAACGCATGCCCAGCTCTTGTCATCCAACCACAGTGACGGTGGCACCTGGAGCACCACGGCATCCTTGGCCAGTATAGCAGGAACATGAATATGACGACCATTCGAGGCCATTATGAATACTAAGGTGAAAAATAATTGGCCTTTGGATTGGCAACTTGAGTTCATTATGGATACAAAGGTGAAAAATGTGTCTGGCATGGCTGTATGGAGGCATGGCATAGAGTCAAAGCCTGCCGACGTGGGTGGAGAGTTCTTGTTGCACATGCATTCTGAGGTATGCACGTGCTGAATGCGAGTGTTCATGCATGTACAGCCACAGTTCCTCACGCGCCGCGTTGCTAAAGCCTTTGAATGTGTGTGTACAAACCATATCAATCGCTTTTTCACACACAAATACTCAGTTACTTGAGGGTCCAGGGGCAACAGCCGCAATAAAGATCACAATAAAGGCTGCTACATGACCAAGTGAATGGCAGGAGCTAGCTCTGCTGCAGTCTGAGGCCATGCTGTGAGCATGCCACCGGTGTGATGCCATGTTATGAGGCGTAGCCTGCAATGGGCGTGAGGGGCTCGTGCGGTCCGCATGAGAAGGGTTGAGCATGGTTTTGTAGAAACGGCAGCTGCTCACTGGCGTTTGTTAGCGGCTTGGGCATGTTGGTGTAAGCCTCGGATGCGCTACTGTTGGCCTGAACACGCTGGCTTTGGTTATACTGACGCTGGCCATGGATACGCTGCGGCTGGCCTTGGACGTGCCGTTCAGCCTTGACGCGCTGCCACTGGCCTTGGACGTGCCGTTCAGCCTTGACGCGCTGCCACTGGCCTTGGACGTGCCGTTCAGCCTTGACGCGCTGCCACTGGCCTTGGACGTGCTGATGTTGGCCTTGGATGTGCGTTCCTTGGCCTTGAACGTGTGGACACTGATTGGCCTTGGATGTGCGTTCCTTGGCCTTGAACGTGTGGACACTGTTTGGCCTTGGATGTGCGTTATCGGCCCAACAATTGCCACGTTGGCTGATGAGTAGATCCGGGCAGCCCCAAGGTCGAGGTGATTGATACATACGAGCTGTGCCACAACGGTGGTGTTGGCCCTTTATATTTTGATCTCTTGACCATACATTCATGGCTCAAGTGCTTGCATGCATTTCTTCAAAGATTAGCATGTGCTGGAGGTTTCCATGCGTGCCTTAAAGACCAGTGCGCCTGTTGGATTGGGTGGTAGCTTGTGCTCGTGATGACAGACTGTTCGATTGCTAGGCAGTTGTTTTCCATCGTGGTTACAGCACTTACCATGCCCTTAACCAGTTGCTTCGCTGGCACCAGCACACATGCCTTCACTTGTGGTTTGTAAGCAGGTAAGAGCCGGGGAGTTGTGTCTAGTGTCTCTGTCGGGAGTCCGGCTGCCCAGCCCTTCAAGTGCAAGTTGCTAGCTGTGCATGGTTTTCAAGCGGCGTGGACAACCTCCACAACTCACACACTTCGTGTCAGGCTATTGAACGTTCCGGAGACTCAACAGAGTATGTACACAGTGCGGTTTCGCCTAGACTGATGTAATCAATAGATTCGTGATACAATGTCGAACAAGCTCCGTCACTCACTGGTCGTTCATGCACTCCTTTGGTTCGCACGTGACCTGCCCCGCCTCCCTGTGACCTGTCCACCCGCCTCACACCTCCTCATGGGCGGGGTGGGCTGCTGGCCACCTGAACAAGGCACGTGGCAGACGCATCACTGTCAACAACGTTGACCATCTCAGCCGATCATCCTCAGCAGCAAGAACACAAGCAAGCACCGCTTCTGCACCCCCAGGTAACCCTCTCAGGGGGTTCAGTTGCCCCTAGACACACCTCGACTCCACACAGGCGCTTGCCATTCATAGCCTACACACAACTGCTCTAAAGTGTTGTAACATTTTCCATGGCGGAGCTGCCCAATAGAAGCCCCATTATGCAGGTGGACCTGCATGGAGGAGTGACCAACCACGAGCTTGTACAGATCAAAACACAATCAATCAAGCAGTTTACCACGGCAAGTTTACCATCATCCATAGCTTCTTGTGGCGTTTCTTCATTCGGAATGTGCAAGGACACGTGTACTGGAGGAGGCAAGAGAACCCATGTAAATCCAAACTAGTCCGCGTGCCTAACTGAATTGCGTTGCTGTGATTTCATGTTTTATTGCATCTACACCCGTCACGTCATCACATTCATGGCTTGGTATGGCTGGGTAGAGAGCAAAGCCATTACATCAGCGAAGCCGGAACCGCATAATGGCGATTCAGAGAGCCCACCTGTCCCACATATCCACCGGTATATGCAGTGACAAAAGTGATTGGCCGGTCCCCTCGGAGCACATTCGCATCCCGCCTGGACTCGCGCATAGCCGAGTTCCAGGGGCCGCACCCCGCAAAGCGTCACCACTTTGCAGAAGATATTGATGACGAAAACATTCAGCACCAAGCCAGAGTTTAAACAGCAAGTCATCCCGTATAGTCACAGCAAATCATACACAGTTGTCACTTCCCACAGTTGTTATTCTCCGGCATTGTCAACACAACCCATGATCATACACGCTTTTGTAAATGTCTTTGGTCAGGTGTGCTGATTTTGAGAACAGCCTCTTGGATCAACAACAAGAAAAAGTGGCACACAACCGTTGGCCTGCCAGCTGCTTACTACAGAGCCCATCCTTACCTCGATTGAGCTGGATATTGAGCGTTCTGGCAGTGGGCCAGCAGCAGAGCAATGTCATCGATTTGCTTGATCCCTGTGATGAAAACACAGGTACGCTGATGTAAGACAGTCAGGTGAGACTGGGCAGGCATCAAGGAAAAAAGCGGAGCTGCAAACACTGTTGAATCCGCATGTATGTGGACAAATATTCGTGCAGACTGCTTGGAGATCAATACTCACAGGCTGCAACCATGACTGCAGTGCACATGGATTGGAAATAGGTATTGCTACCAGCTACAAGATCCCAGAGCTGTGGCTGGCGCTGGTGTGGTATCGAGAGGATTGTGTATTGCTTGTGATCTATTTAATTACTCGACATTTTTTTTGTATCAGAGTACAATGTACTACGTTTCGGCTACGCTGATGTAAGTACAAGGCAGTAGCACACTGACATTCCTCACTTTGGAAGCGCCACTGAAGGGGCACTGCCCACCAGATACGCTACTACTGGCTCTCAAGGCTACAACAAATCGATTCTCACCTTCGATTTCATACTGACTGTTACATCAGCCGTGCCAGCAGAAGGTAATCCAGTTCTCCTTCGATCACTGCGCAATGTGGTGCAAACATCACTCGCAAGTGCTTGGTTTCGGCTACGCTGATGTAAGGCGACACATGACAAAACTGACTTGCCCGTTACGGTAGGCTTCCAGCCACATGACGCTATTTGCGCTACTGCAAGGCCTTGGACAACTCCAAAAATACTGAAAATTTCCAACACATGCCACTCAGCGTCTGACGCTCGTCAAAGTCAGCAGTTACAAGTCAGCTTTGACTCTCTTTCTTCTATTTATCGTCTAGCCATCTCGGCTAGCTGTCGACACCCAAAGTACTTGCGGAGTTGTGGAGGTCTGCGCGGCGTGTTCTTGCGTATTCGGTCAGACCAACCGACGCTGACCAAACTCCCGCTGACAGCAGCTCGCATTTGGCGAGGACTGAACCTTGAATGATCAGAAAGGGCAGTGACAGTGCAATGCGCAGCTTCTGCGTGCAAGCTTAAATGGGTGAATGGCTGTTGCACGGCATGGAGCCGATTGCATGACCCGACAGAGCGTCTGTGGTCAGGGCAAGCATCTGTTCCTTGTGGGGTTGCTGGTCCTCCAATTTCTCGCTTGGCAGGGAGCTGCTAAGGATTGTCCAGCAGGATGCACAACCCACGGCACCTGCTACAAACCACTGGGCAGGTGCGTGTCGGTTAGTCGTCATTGCTACAGCCATGGTACAGCAGAAGCTACAGCCATGGTACAGCAGAATCAACTACAATCTGTCATCAACCAACACCAATGTTTGATCCATGTTGGTGGCTACAGGTGTGACTGTCCATGGAACCGCACCGGGCCCAGCTGTGAACAGCCCTACAAGGGCTTCTGCCTCAAGCGGGTGGAGGCAGACACATGCGCAGATGAGCATCCCACACTGTGCTTGAACGCATGCAGCAACAGAGGCAAATGCCTGGGTGGCTTCTGCAAGTGCGACGCAGGCAAGTGGCAACGCTGCACCCTGTGACATCACAGCCGATGATGCATTGCATGCAACCGTCATCACCCAAGGAACACAATCATACCTAATCAGGATCATATACCATCCAAGGAGCGGAAATATGCATCAGAATTGCAAGCGCATACACACGTGACATGCTTACGAGCTTGCGTTGATGCTGTTCTGCCATGCAGGTTTCTTCGGCACCGACTGTGCATTGTCGGAAGGGCCGGGCGGGGAGCAGGTCCTGCTGGAGGGCCTGGGTTACCAGCCCGCGAAGCAAGGGCCCAAGGTGTTCATCTACGAGCTGCCCCCAGAGTTCCACATGAAGTAAGTGTCCGTAGTGAAGCTTCATACGCGTGTGCACGCTGGCCGATGCATGCCTTGCAGAGTGACAACTGCATCAGGGCATGCATCAGATCATGACAGTTAGCACGCCATACACAGGAACGACCATCCGAGTTCGCTTGCCATGGGGCCAGGAGCCCTAGGGCGGGCTTTCCGCCGGCGTTAGAGAGTGCCAAACATGTGCCTGGCATGCTGCTTTGCAGCCAGTGAGCGTGCCTGTTCTGCCACATCCATTCTGCACATGTGTGCTTTGGTGTGTGCAGGCGTGATTTGCACACCATTGACCGGCCGCCGCTGCATCTCGCCCTGTACGAGCGGCTACTCACCTCCGGCTTCAGGACAGCTAATGGTGATGAAGCAGACTTCTACTACATACCCATCTCCAGGTAGGTGACTGAGAATGCATGATTTTGATTTTGAACCTGCAAAATGGCAAATGATTAATAGTGACTCAATCATTGAGTCAACCTGCAAAATGGCAAATGATTAATAGTGACTCAATCATTGAGTCACTATTAATCATTTGCCATTTTGCAGGTTCAAAATCAAAATCATGCCCACTGCAGGTCCAGCCATCGCCAGCCATTTCTCTTGAATTGAATGGTCACTGGTAACATAACCTTTAGGGTTCTACCATGCTGCATGTATGGGTGAGGTGTGTCTGTCTGGATGGATGCAGGCCCGTCCCAAGGATCAGCCCATGGCCTTAGTCCAATGATTACACTTGTTTGTATGACATGTGACTGCAGCCGTGACCTGAAGAAGGCGTTCCTGCTCAAGCCTGCCTTTGACTACGTTGCCACCCACTGGCCCTACTGGAACCGCACCCATGGCCACCGACACGTGGTGCCCATGGAGGGCGATGTAGGCACCTGCGAGCTGCCGCTGCACGTCAGGACCATGGCTGAGAACTCCACGTGGCTGCAGTTCTGGGGCATGTACGACTACCACCCCTCGTGGAGCCACATCTTCCAGAACAAGATTCCATGCCACGTGCCAGGCCGGGTGAGCGGCACACAAGGGGGTTCTGGTGTTCTGTACCGGCAGAGCAAGGCAGCCTGTGTGGAAGGTTGTTGAGCCATAATGCATTAATGCATCCCTGTCTGATTGATAAGCATGTTGTAGTGTGACTGCTTGCCCTGCAGGACATCGTGGTTCCCTTCATGGCCATGTCCAGTCACGACCGGTTCCTGATTGAGACGCCCCTGCGGCCCGGCAATAGGCGGCCCGAGCGCAACATCACGTTCTTCTTCTCCGGCGGCGTGTGTGGCTCGGGGAGGCACAAGCTGCTGCCACCAAACTGCACGTACTACAAGCAGATGCGTTACAGCGGAGGTGTCAGACAAGCGGTGAGTGCGCCTGGCTAGGCAGTCCGGATGAGTCGTGCGGAGCAGAACCTGCAGCATTTGGCTTGAATGCACAGGTGAAAGTGACACTGTGTATGCGCTGCAATAGAGGTTGCATTTGCCACATGTGCCCGCAGTTTTACGAGAACTACCACACGCGTCCCGGCTGGCGTGTGGTGTCGCGCACTGATGACTATGCACGGGACTACAGCCAGGCTAAGTTCTGCCTGGCAGCGCCGGGAGGCGGCTGGGGCAAGCGCGGCATCGTGGCGGCCATGTACGGCTGCATTCCTGTGTCAGCCACGGACTTCCTGTATGAGGTGGGGTGATGAGTCCCAGGCCCGGTCATGCTGCCAATTTGAACCTGATTGACTTTCCAGCTGGTGCAGCGTACCATCATGCTGAGTGCAAGAGGGTTGTTGCGTGGGTCCACAACACGCTGTTGGCTTCTTGAGCGTCATAATCACCTGGCGTTTGCAGGCGTTTGAGCCGGAGATGAGCTGGTCACACTTTGGTGTCCGGATCGCCCAGCGGGACATCCCCAAGCTCGCACCCATACTGGAGGCTATGCCTGCGGACAAGATCAAAGAATTACAGGTGAGGGGTACAGAGGGCAGAATGCCCGTCTGTGCGTGACAATCATAAGAGTTTGAAAGACTGAAAGCCAGGCAGGGTCAGTCATGCTGCCAGAAACGTTTGCAAATTGCATGATGATTAGGTGCAAGTTGTATCACTGCGGCTGTGCATCTGAGTTACGCGGTGCGCCCCTTCCATGCACGTCGTTTCCCTGGAATGCGCCACCGGTTTCCTTTGCCACGCTCTCTACTTGTCTTGCGTGATTGCAGAGTCGAGCTGCATGTGCAGCCCAACACTTCCACTGGTCATCCAACATCGGCAGCATCCAACAGGAGACGGGCGAGTTTGATGCCTTTGCCACCATTATGGCCATCCTGAGGATGCGTAAGAAGTGAGTTGGGATGTGTACGGGTGTGTTCACAAGCAGCAGTGCCCAGTGCAGGCATGTACTATGCGTCATGGGCATCAAGGGTCTAGGACAGAATGCAGAAGCGGACTTGTTGATTAGTGTTATGTGGACTAATGCAGTGATGGCAAAAGTGCAGTTGATCATTGGTCCTTTGCAACTGTACGCATATCTTCGCCAAGGTGTGAACATCATCTCTTGCATGCGTTTGTCAGCCTGTGTGTGCGCCTTGTCACGCGCGCAGGTACCCGGACGCAGAGCCCGAGACCTACTACCAACTGGACAAGGAGTACAGGGATTTCGTAGACTGTGTGCCTGGTGAGAACGAGGGCGAACAGCTGGCAGTGGTTGCACAAAATGTCCGGGTCTATCTTGGCTGCACTGCACACCACAATCAATGCATCGTTCTGTTGACCAGCATGCTCACGGGCATATTCAATCACAGTGCACCTTGAACGACAAGTGACGAGTGGCTTGTCATGCATTGATGGAAGGTATAGATGTGCATGCAGCCTTCTCGGGATGCCTGCACGTGCTGGCAGTGCCTGACCTGCTTCCCTGCCCTGCCTGTCCTGTGCAGCCAAGCGCGCAACGCCCCTTCCCGCCATTTGCTCCATGTTCGTTGGCCCGCTGTACATCCAGTACCCAGACACGTGCCCCAGCGCCCGCTACTACATGCGGCGCCGTCTGGGACCGCCAGGAGGCGCGGTGTGTGTGGGCTCAACGGACCTAGCGCACTGCCCCCACCTGGCACCCTGAGCGGAGGACAAGACAGGAGCTGTGGAATCAAGGCCAGAGTTTAGATAGCTCTTAGGGTTATGCACGCTCTGCCGTGGGATACGAATGCGTCGGACCCGAAAGTAAGGGGGGTAAGGATAGAAACCATTAGGCAACGGACGATGGTAATACACGTAAGGTTGCGCCTACCAGGCTTCTCTCTGCGTACCATCAGGAAGCATGGCAACCTTGTCACGACAGACCATAGACTGCAGTCAGAGCTCTGCAACAGGCTAGTGACGTTGTCATGTAGCCTTGACGTAGAAGTGACGCGTGCTTGCGAGCGGTTGTTGGCCATGCATTGTCATTGGCACATTGCTCGGTATTGCGTTGTTGTGCTGAGCTGTGACGAGGCTCTCAATAACGTCAAGCCATGCGCTGTGCTTTATCTCTGTGACTTGACACGGATTGACACTCAACTGTGGCTGTATGAATTCATTCTTTGCTCTGTCCATGGAAGTAGTCAGAAACACATGAAATTGCTCGCATGTCCAGGCATGCAAGGTTTAGGTTATGAAGCTTGTGCATACACTGCTGGTGATGACGGCACTGCTTACACCGGCAACGCCGCAAAGGCTATGCCTGCCCTGTCATCTCCCACCATGTCCTGCGACGAGCGCGCGCAGTTCAGCAGTGCGAACAGAGGGCTGTACAAACATTATGTGCGGCACATTGCTGCACGTTTTGAAGCCCACGTTTGCAAGGAATTCCTCGGGTAGGACAGTAGTGATATTGATGAAGCTTTTGCAGGTGACATGATGTTCATGACACTTTGGCATAAGACAGAGCATATAGAGCTTGGTCAGCGGTGGTCGCTAATCAATTGGTTACATTCATGACTTGCATCAGCCTAGCCGAAACCGCATAGCAATGTGTAAATGGGATTGAGAGCGCCTACCTGTCCTACATGCACCGGTATGCAGCGACAAAATGTGATGGCTGGTCCCCATTCACCCGCCTGGTCTCGCGCCTTCTGATGACTTACCCAAGACATGACTTTTATGTGTTTGTCCTGCGATTTGCTCCACTTCTAGGGCAGGCCGTCGATATTACAGACTATATAAAAAGAAGTGGCAACGCACCGTCTACCACAACACGCGATGTTCACCCCGCTGTTCACCCCATGTGCGGTTCACACACACGCACATATATCTGTTTTGCTGACACACAATGGTTGCTGGCGGTAATACAGACCAATTCACACAAACTGTCCCAGAACTGGCAAACTTTTTTTTCACTCACCGTTACTTTTCCACTCACTCACCGTTACTTTTTACTGACTGCACACTTTGACCCCAATCACACTGGTCACACAGTGCAAGGTGTGTCCTCACTTTGTGGCAAACAATGCAAAGAAGAAGCTGTTGTTCTTGCTTGCGAAACCTGTGTAAGACGTGTGCCTGCGCCAAGTTGTCTGACAGCACTCGGCAATACAAAATATACATCCGTCAGCAGCTGCTCTGCGCTCAGACATTGTTCTCCGATCTGAGTTGGCCAGAAGACAGCAAGCTGGCGATACTCTTGGCTAGGACATCCTGTAGACGTGCTTGCAATGTTGATCAAGAGGATTGACGTTCGTCCAGGACAGGCAGTCCGGCCATGCACAGGTCGGTGCTGACACCTGTGAAGTTAATTTCAACAGGCCTCAGCCGACAGCTGCAGCATGTCTTGAATATGTCAGGCGCATGTCATCAATAGAGCAGCTGCTGGATGTCTATGATCTGAGATGTTGCCAGCACGGATGACACGTCAAGAAATCCGTAATCTGGCATCGCGCCTGCCTTGCAACTACGAAGCGATATGCAGACAGATTGGGAAAGGCGCGGAGGCTTCTTCTGTGTTGTCCGACGCAGGAGCAAGACAAGGCCCCGCAATCTATTCGGCGGCCATTAGTTCGACATGCGGTAAAGGCATGCGCCAATCGCTTGGCCGGCACCGCAATTGCACGGCAGCCATACCAAACCCATGTTCATCGGTCACCAGGCGCATGCAGTGCCGCATGGGGAGCAACCCATACCAGTCTGCGGGACCGAGCTCCAGTCCTTCACCTGATGCCCAAGGGACAAACAAGGCTGCAGAGGTGGAGAGAAGCGCTCTGATCAACGAAGAGATTGTTTACTTCATCTTCCAACTGGATCTTGACACGCAGGTCGGTTACTGAGTGCATAAGCAGCAGACAGCAGGCTAGGGTTGTGCTAGGGTTTGGTGTAATGCCAAGGTGGGTTGGGGCATAGTGCTCAATCCTGGACAGGCCATGAGCTGCATCAGGCTTGTGTGAATGCACTGTGTGTGAGACAACTGTAGTGACAGTTGGGCGTATTCTCTGGGTTGGTCAGGATGTCTGGGCGCAGCGCACACCCTGCCAAGTTGCCCGTCTTGCTTGCCCTGATCTGCTGCACCCTTGGACTGCGCCTGACATTGTAGCTGCAACGGGCGCTGAACTACGAGGCGTACGAGCAAGCCACCGCCATACGCTCAAAGAGGCAGCGGGTGGGTGGTCACCTGCACAGCTGACCTCTCGCAGCACAGGAGTTGTACCTTCTTCTCTCATGTCACACATTCATGACCGACATATGCGTATCAGCAGGCTGTAGCAAGGAGAGGCAGGGGTGCCCCACTCTCAACTTGGAACCGTCTTGCCAGTGATGACATTCGTACTTTGCACCCTGCTACCAGTGAGCTTTCTTGGCTTAATGATTGTCAGGCGCGTAATTTTTGGGGAGATATTGTGTCTAGCTGCAATACCGTGGGTTAAACCATGAATTTTCATGTATAAAAAAAATCCGCGTATAATTCCACAGCAGACCTCTTGCATCACACAGGTCCTAACCCGCACAATTGCATGTCTGTGTGATGTGGGTTGGTACGTGGCTGGTTACAGGTTGATGAGGCTCTTGACTCCATGCGCGAGCGCAAGGCCGTGAATTTGAGCGAGGAGGGGGCTGACGTGGCGCCCAGCCTGGCTGACGTGGCTGCCGAGGGCCTGCGGCTGCGCACCGCCATGGCCCGGGCCATTGAGAGGGAGGAGTGAGTCGTGTCTGGGGGGCAGTCACAGAGGTCAGGAGAACCTCCAATACACAGGGACACCAGACACAACCGTGTGTTGTTACTAGCAGAGTACCTTCAAGATGGGAGGTAGGCGTATGAAAACGGCGGCTGGGTTGGCGCAGTCGGGTTGACACACATATGCATGGCTGTCTTATTGTAAAACATCATGAGGCACAAACGGGCTGTCCAACAGGGCTTGTGGAGGCTGTGACAGGATACAGAGGCCATGGCTCTTGATTGGGCTCTGCATCATGCAATTTTGCCTGGAGATTCCTCTCTGACCCTTCACCTTAGAGCTGGCCCCTGGGGCGACCTTCCTGGAGGTGATGGAACATGACTTCTGAGGCTGCCTGCCACTTGATGCACAGTGAGGCGGTATTGTGCAGGTTGCATCGCTGCTGCATTGTACTCATTTGCCTTACGTGTGGTGTGTGCCTCCTGCTGCAGTTACAAGGAGGCTGCCACCCTGCGTGACACCATAGCTGGGCTGGAGGCGCAGGCCAAGCGCAGTCAGTCTCTGGCCGAGCGGACCAGCGGGGGAGCGGCCTTTGCGCCCCGCCTGCGGCTAGGGCAGCGCATCATGCACAGGGACCATGGGTACAGGTGGGAGAGAGGGGGATAGGGCAACATGTTGCTGGGCTTCACCACATGCCACGTGTGCACACTTTGCTTAGGTGCAGCAGGCTTGGCAGGCATCGTACTGACGAAATCTAATGTTCGGAGCGGCACGTACGCACTTGCCCACTTTTGTCTGACGCAGGGGTGTTGTTGTGGGTTGGGATGCGCGCTGCTGCGAGGGCGAGGAGTGGGTTGCGCGGGTGGGCCCGGGGGCGGCGGCGCGCGCGGGACAGCCGCACTACCACATACTGGTGGACCAGCGGGACTGGGACTACGACTCACTGCAGGTAACCAAGTGATGAACGAGCTACGGAAAAGGGGTCAGGATGGCATTGCATACATGCACAGGGAGTGGTTTGGTGTGTGTAGCTGTGTGCGGAAATGGGAGAGCAGAGCGTAGAGCAGAAAGCAGACTGAAGACTCTGATCCAGACTATGTGACTGGGCATGTTGGCATTCATTGTTCATTGTGGGTATGTTGGCATTCACCTGAGTCATCATAGACAAGGGCGGCCGGGGAATGATGTCGCTGCATCAGGTAGCAATTGCTTTCATGACAACTGTGTGCGCCGTTGCATGCACGTGCAGCCTCCTGTTGCGTACGTGGCCGAGGAGCTGTGCTGGGTGCCGGAGCGAGGGGGCTTGCCTCCCCCTAACGCCACAGCGCCCCTGGTCCAGCCAACGGGTGCAGATGTGGGCGCTGATGCGGAGGGAGTGCTGCCGGAGGGCGCCAGCTGGGCGGAGGCGTTTGGGCTGGAGGGCATGGCGCACCCCTACATGTACATAGTGTTCTTGGGGCAGGACGCGCGGGGAGACTACGTGCCATGCAGGTGAGGGCAAGGGCTCAGGTGCAGGTCTTGTGATGGGGTGCATGGCATGTGGGAGGTCGTGCGCTATTCAGACATGTAGAGCGTATCCAGATAGGTTACCCCGCCACGCCGTGTGCTCTTGTTCTCATGTAGTGGATAACCTTGCATACATGCTGCTGTGACCGCTTCTCCCTGCCTGCCCACCCGCGCGTGTTGCTTCAGGCAGCTTCGCTCCAAGTACAACATTGCCAGGCGGGACGTGCCACGGTCGCAGGACAAGGGACAGGATGGAGACCAGGATTCCTCACGAAACTAAGTCATGCCGTGTGCACGGCCCGCACTTATGATCTCGCCTCCGGTCTGCTCCCGCGTGTACTAACTTGGTCACTTGTCACTGACAGAAGGGACACAGCACAATGCATGACTGTGTGAGACTCGAGCCTGATCCTTGAGCATTTGTCTTCTCTTCATTGCTTTGCTTACATCAGCCTAGCAGGGATCGCTGTGCGCAGGAAATTACGACTATGCCATCCCTATGACCAAGGCCATGTGACCAAGGCCGTGAGGACAGTGGCGGCTGTGCAGGGCCTCTGGGACAACCTGCAAAACTGCAAGATGTTTAGTAGCCGGTGTGATGGGCTGAGACAAGCCTACCTATGGGGCTGTTTAATGGAAAAGAAGGACAATGCCAGTTCTGTGCATGGCTGTATCTGAAGCCAAACAATGGGCATCAACGCTGCCAACATGCTGCATAATCTTGGGCGTTGTCTGCTTCATCCAATCTGACCCATGGGCAAGGGTACATCATTGGTGCCCCCACCCAGCCATGAATGCTGATTAATGCTGATACTCCCGTACATCTGATAGAATCAGTGTCAGTGTCAAGCAAGACGACCAAAACGACCCCAAACGGCCTGAAAATGGACTAGTCTTGTGTCCTGCACCCTCAGCTCGTAAATGACTTCGTAGACCTGGTCCCTCACCATGTGTTTCATGAGCACTGGCAGTGCTCCTCTTGGTGTGCTGTGGATGGCCTGGCCTTGCGACCTCCGACACCAGTACCCATCTGCGTGTACCTGCCCGCTCCAAGAACTCTGTGTGATCAAGGCATGCATGTATTTTGCGCATGGTCGCATTGTATTGTCAGTATGTCTGCATACATGCCGCCTATCACACTATGCATTACAGCATAACCAACTGCTCTCACAGCAGCTCAGTCCAGGGTTGGTCCGGCGCAGTCCAGAGTTACTTACTCCGTTGATGTCCAGGGTTAGCATGCCCGGTCAAAACACATAAGGTCACGGTCAACGCAGTCAAAGGCACGGTCTGCGCACTCCAGTGTTGAAATGGCGCGGTCATGTGTCACATTGGCGCGGTCAAGGGTTGTCCAAGTTTGGTCCGGCGCAGTCCAGGGTTACTCCGGCGATGTCCAGGGTTAGCATGCCAGGTCAATGCACTCAAGGGCACGGTCAACGCAGTCTAAGGCACGGTCAATGCACTCCAGTGTTGGAATGGCGCGGTCCAGGGTTGTCCAAGGTTGTTCCGGCGCAGTCCAGGGTTACTCCGGCGATGTCCAGGGTTTGAATGGCCGGTCAACGCACTCCAGGGCACGGTCAACGCAGTCAAAGGCACGGTCAACGTGCTCCAGAGTTGGAATGGCGCGGTCCTGTGTCACATTGGCGCGGTCCAGGGTTGTCCAAGGTTGGTCCGGAGCAGTCCAGAGTTACTCCGGCGATGTCCAGGGTTTGAATGGCCGGTCTACGCACTCCAGGGCACGGTCAACGCAGTCAAAGGCATGGTCAATGCACCCCAGTGTTGGAATGGCGCGGTCCTGTGTCACATTGGCGCGGTCCAGGGTTGTCCAAGGTTGGTCCGGACCAGTCCAGGGTTACTCCGGCGATGTCCAGGGTTTGAATGGCCGGTCAATGCCCTCAAGGGCACGGTCAACGCAGTCAAAGGCACGGTCAACGTGCTCCAGAGTTGGAATGGCGCGGTCC
>QAXH01002564.1:176-19419 GCA_004335635.1 Chloromonas sp. AAM2 | reverse complement strand
GGCCCCGCTCCGGCGCACGCCAGGTCGGTGCAGGCCTCTGCGGCCAGTCTCTGTTGCAACACAAGGCACTCCATGCAGGTAGCGCCTCAGAGGAGGAACACGACTGGCCAGCCAGCATGCAGGGCCAGGCCAGCCCTGCCACAGCACGCCATTCGCGCAAACCCGTACCCACTTTGAATGACACCCCAACCACTCCGGCCCTGGCAATGCTAGCGTTGCATGGCACCAGTCCTCTGCTGCGACCCTGGACAAGCAGCACGAGCTTGGAAGGCTTGGAATCCCAGCCACGTGGACGTTTTGTGGCCATGTAGGTTTGGGACGATGTTCTGTGCTCGGCGTTCTGTGCTCAGTTGAGCGCAGGTGGAGAATCGACACAGTCAGGGATTTGGCTAGTGGTATGTGTGTCAGGCAGTCCACTTGTACGTATGTAAGTACGTGCATACCTTTGACAAACTTGACCTCGACAGTCCGTAAGGTTTTGTACCAACTCTGTGTTGCCAGGCATGCAAGCTTCCCAGGCCGGCTTCACCAGGTTGGCTCATCGGCCTGCGTGAGTTGCTCATGGCTAAGCACACCCTTCGCATCGTGCTGGCTGCAGGTCATGGTTTAGCCCACTCTCGCAGTTCCCTTATCGCGACCACGTCGACACGACTGATGACGACAATAGCGGCGGCGAAAGGCCATATGGCTGCAACATGCACAGCCGCGGCATGCGATGCACGACCGCCCCTGCAGTAGAGAGGCAACGGAGACCGCTGACCCGATCGCTGGACGCCAGCGCACCCCATGTGCCACCTGTAGCGCACCTGCTGAACAATGTGCGCTTGCATCGGACGCAGAGCGATGCGCCCACGTCATTGAACGAGGCGATAACGTACCTGAATGCAAGTTATCGGCAGTCAGACAGACACGATGGTCACTGTGCAATCGGACGTTCAGCACAGCCCACTCCAGGCACGCTGGGCACAGTTTTTGACGCCACACAAGAAGGGTCGGCTGGGCGTACGGAACGAACAACGCTGAGAGCCAAGTCGGCTTGCGATGTTGCTGGCGGGGTAGATCAGTTGGCTCACGCGCCTGATTCCAGAGCTGTGAGCCGCGCTATGGCGGCGTGTGGGACGCACCAGGGTCGCCTCTTGAACAGTAATCGCTCTGCTGGTGCTAGCTTGGGCGGAGCCGCTGCAGTACATGTTGAGGATGCCAAGCGTAATGTTGTTTCTCGGCAACGCCTCAGACTGTCGGCCAGCTCACCATTTGGAAGCCCGCGCTTGAGCGGCAGATCATCGACAAGAGCGCCACGGACGGGTGACCGTGATTGTGGGTTGGTGGGAGCCCACTCGTCCCCGCTCTCCATCCTGCTGCCTGCTCTCAGCCGACCTGCAACCAAGGGCCGTACTAGGAATGCATGTGCCCCAAAGAACCAAATGCAAGAAGGCTTAGATATCACATTCCGGAGAATTTTGTGATTGCAGAGAGTTTGGGGAGTAGCTTCCACCAGCCTAGCCGGAACCGCATAGCACTGTGTGAAGGGAGCCCACCTGTCCTTATTAGAGCCCACATGTCCTTATTAGAGCCCTGCCTTATTAGCATGCCTTAAGAGCATGCCTTAGTAGCTTTCTGCTTACGAGCTGCTTTCTGACAACTGCAAATCGGACAATTTCTTTCTACTAGTACCACTACCAGTGGACCTTGGGCAGCAGGGCTTGGCGAGAGGTCACAGGTCATGGATACCTCTCTGGATACCAAGTGCAAGCTCTGCGGGGTGATGAAGGGCAGGACCAAGGAAAGGAAGTTGAAAGGGCAGCTATGCACTTGATGCCAGAGCAGGCAGCAATTCGTCAAAATCAAGGCTCAGAGGCAGAACATGAAGGGGTGATTAATTCACTGTGGTTTTGGTTGTTTTTTGTCAACAGAGGACTCGCTGATATTGCGTTCACTTGTTCCTGAGTGCCAGTCAAACATTTGTTTTGGTTGGGCTGGATACATATGCTGCAAAATGCCTTGCGTTGCATGTGCAATGCGATTAGTCACACAGTGCATCCAAACCTGAGATTGGACAGGACCCCACTCAGCCAGCCACTTGAAGGCAACCTCGTCTGTCAGTTCCAAAGCATGGGTTGCTAGTAGACTTGCCTGATTTAAGTGCACGTCACAGGCGGCACTGGCTGCTTCGTCACCTGAGGTTGTAGAACATTGTAAGAAAAAAAGAAGCACCTTAAATGTTAGATTGTGAATGTGATGTAGAGTGCCCCAGGATGTTCACTTTGGAGTCGGCATGTTAAGGAATGTGCTTGCTGAATAGCAATGCGTCGTTTCTGAAGAATAAACTGTGTATGTCCCAGCTCATTGCAGGTTACAAACTCACTCACTCACCAGGTCAATTTGTTTGGGACAGGCGCTTCCACAGGTCGTTCTAGTATCAGACGCAAGAATTGTCCCAGAACTGGCAAACTTTGTTTTTCCTGGTCTGAACTGTTGTTGACACAGGGGTTCCTAACTGATCGTACGCTTCAGTTTCAGGTGTGAATCTGTTGCCTTGCTGGCGTCACTGGACTCAAACACACAAATCTGTCTGTATGAAGTGGTCTGGGGTATGGCCTGTAACACAGACAACGGGAAACAGATGTTTGCCTACACAGTGAGCCTTCACAGCCCCCATGGGCCCGAACATTCTGTTGGCTATGCACCTTGGCATGTCACAGTAGTTTATGTGCTTATACTGTGTGACACCATGTTGGACATGGCTCGGATGAACATGGCTGGGCATTTGAGTTTGCCATGTTTGGAATCACCTCGTTTGGATCCCAGTATCGGAATCACCTCGCCGTGATACCAATGCAGATTATCTGTTGTCAGTCTCACACAACATTAAATCAACACCGGACCTTCAGCTTCTCACACACATCAGCCTACCATAAGCCACCAAAATTACGTACACTGTGGGCATTACACTGCTCTGCTTTTTTTCTTCTACGACTCTGTTGAACCAATAATCATGTGGGCACCGAGGAGAATTGCGAAAAATGACAACTCACACTCTAAGCTGTGCTTGCACATGCACTGTCAAGCCCCCATGTGACCAAGGGTGTGACCGTGGGACTCCCATGGCTAGTGGCTAGCGGAGCAGCCATGATGTTGCCTTACCACAGCTGCTAACACCAAGCCATACACAAAACAAAAGTCAGACTTTACCGAGACTTGACTGCACTGCTGCCTTGGCAACAAGTGGCGCAAATGCACATCCGAGCTCCACAGCCATGCACGCGCATGTTCAAGCTCGCGTACTGGGTGTCCCCATGACGCACAAACCTAACATCAGAACACAAGCAAACAACAAAGGAACAGCCATTTCCAAGTCTAGTAGCAATAAGAGCCATGCATATTGCCATGTCTAGTGTACAGCGCCACTTAGCAGTGCTGCTTGTGCTCAACTAACTGCACATTACACAGGGTGTGGGGCTGCAGTGCGGGAGGCCAGCTGAAAGGTTCAAGTGTCAGGCATGCCACAATGCGTGGTACGTTCGCTCCCTTGGTGAACAAGTTCCAAACATCCCTGCCTTCTGTTGGGCAGCGCTAAAGAAACGAAGGTAGGACACAGAAGGCAATGCACGTGCCAATTGATCTGTTGAGCTCTTGCACACGCCGGGAGGTGTCAGCGTGGTACTCTTTGAGCCAGTGGGCGTCAATAGTACACCGTCGAGCAGCATCAGCTAGACGCTCAGTGCATCTAGAGGCAAACCGTGCACCTTGAGCTAGCCCTTAATTACTGTATAGCCAGCAGCTCACACTGCCAATGCAAGGCACTCGGTAAGCTTGCTCACTCCATGAGTCCGTGCTCACTCCACAGCATTCTGCCTTGCAGCAGCCAATGCACAACTCAACGTGCAAACGCACCAGGCATGCTAATCTCACGCATCAGGCATCTGTGCCGCAGCATGCACCCAACGATGCGTGATTAGCTTGATACTCTCTCACTCGAGAAACTGATCCCAGGCCATGCGAGTAGCTAACATCTAATGCACATGCAAGGCATAGCAGCATTGCATAGCATTCACAACGCACCAGATGCGACAGGGAGCGTTTGCCTAGTTGCAACCTCTCATGAGCAGAGTCTTGCTGCCAGTCAGCCGGCGTTGTGGCATGCATGTTCTAGGCCACATGCGCTTGTCACGATACACGGTTGCTGCACCAGCATCAACAGCTGCCTGACATGAGCAGACACTGTTGTCACAACCGAGAAGTCAAGAGTGCAACACGCTGCTGATATGCTGCCTGCCTGCAGCCCACTGTGTGCTGATGCCTTGCAGCACTAGAGGGCGGTTGGGTTGAGGTTAGGGTTAATCGCTAAGTGCCCTGTCGTTACGCAATCCCATGCTGTCCTATCCAACCAAGCATGCATCTTAGTGACAGCAAACACAGGACAAGCAACAACCATCACCGCCTTTGCACGCCCAATGTTGGTCTACACACGGCTAGACCAAGCCATGGCACACTGCAGATGGTTGGTCTGCCGCCGCCTTTCTCAGTGTGTTGGCCCGCACTGCTCAATTGTAATCCTCAGATGCATCGTTGTCATAAGCGTCCATGGCGTCATCAATGTATTCGTCAGTCTCCACCTGAGCGCATGATGTGAAACAATGACGCTGTAGTCAAAACCTCAAGAGCTGGCCAGGGCTGCAATCCAAGGCTGCAATGATCAGGCTTGCGCCTGCATGCTCTCCCAGTTCGGGCACGTTCACTTGCGTTGACATGCACGCAAACCATCAAGTGACCAACAGGAAACGCTGTGTCCTGGGGCTCTGAGGCTGCACACACCTGCGCCCCCATGGGCACGCCGTGCGCCTTGCGCGCCTCCTCAATGATCGCCTTGATCTCCTCAACAGCCTGCATGAGCAGAGGAATGGCTGAACTGGGCAAGGAATGGCTGAACTGCCCTCGTCATGCGAATGGTCAATCGTCAAGCGATACATCATGCCCACCCAACCAAAATCGTGGCATCAGAAACCTTGAGGGGCACACTTGCGCCCCAACTCCTGCATTTGCTGTCCTCCTCTGGTAACCTGCATGTTCCCCATTCTGAAGCCACCGAATCCACACTCATCAGGCCAACGCACCATCATCACATGCCAACACAAGCTCATACCTGCAATCCCTCGGGCTCTGGCTGCGGTCGGTTGTTCATCTCGATGACCCCAGGCGGAAGGTTCTTGGTGTACCAGGGGTTCCGGTAGATCTGTTCAATGGTAATCCGCTTGGTTGGGTCTGCGGCAACACCTCATCCATGTCTCAGCCTTGATGCTGCTGCTTTCACACCACATGTCCTGGCATTCGAACCCAGGAATATGCAAAAGTGTATGCCCTGTTGAATGCCATCCGTGCTTGAGATCTGCCTGGTGTTGCAACTGACCTGCGACCAGGATGCTCTTGAGCAAGTTGCGGCAGTCATCAGAGAGCTTGATGTGCGGTGGAACCGCGTAGTCAACATGGAGAATGCGCTGCAAGCAATGAGAAGGGCATTGTTCAGTGTCGTCATGCCCATGACGCCTTACGGCACACACAACGGCAGACAAACCAGCTAAGCAAAGATTGCTGTGACAAGCCGGCATTATGAAAGCCGCAGGATGAGAACAAAGTAGCCATGAATCCTGCTGCGACCCATGCAAGTCCAAGTGCATGTTCCAGCTCCTCTGCTGACCGTGAGCAAGACTGCAGTGACCTGGGCTGCTCTGCCAGCTGCCTGATTCTCCCGTCCATGTCTGGCAAGCTATGTGAGTGCTGACCTGAATCATCTTCTGTAGCTTCTGGTTGTCGTGTTTGTCTTCTGGCCGCTCGAAGGGATAGGCTCCAACCAGCATCACGTACAACATGACGCCACAACTCCATACATCAGCCGTCTGCACGCATGAATACACAGACAGTGCATGTGAGCCTGACACATTGCATTCGTACAGGTGCATGATGCGTTCTGGCATGACGCTACTGGCTCAACTGCATTGGGGGTTTGCTGCGTGACACAGTGAAAGAAGGCGAACTTGGTCATCTATGTGAACCCCACGAGTGAGCGATGTGGGGTGAGCAACGGTGCGCTTGTCGGTCCCACAGGGTTGCGCTGCTTACATTTGCTCATCACTATTCCACCTTGACTCTCAAAACAAAGCACCGTGTGCCCTGAATTTGGGCTGAAAACGTTCCTTAAGCCTAGCTGGATTAGGCCAAAAATGGATGATCAAAACACACCTTGCCATCATATGTTTTCCCGCGTGTGGTGAGGATGACTTCAGGCGCCAGGTAAGCAGGCGTGCCCACTCGCGACCCAGGAGCAGAGTTGAACTTCTCGTGCTGCACATGCATTGGACGCTATCAGCCATTACAACTGTCATCCTTGTCATCATCGTACTTAGCACAAACAGCTCTGATGCCATGCAGCCCACGTTGCAACCTCGTGTGTGCATGGACTGTTGTGGATGACCGCCATCCAAGGCCATGTGGCAGGAAAGTTCGCCTGCTGCATGCTGCTGTGCCTCTCTGCCAGCACAGCCTTGTCCGGCAGCTTGATTCTTTACCTTGGAGTATCCAAAGTCGCATACTTTGACCAAGGGACGGGGGCTGTTGTCTAGAAGTGTGTTTTCAAGTTTGATGTCTCGGTTGACCACACCCTGAAAGGCAGCAAACACCTCAACCAAGCAATGAGGCATTCCATGATTCTGAATCCTGGCACTGCTTGAACTGGCAAACGAGCCATCAATTTCCCAATGTTCAATCCAGGGCTGTCCGCCCAGCAAACTGTGGCCCGCAGACCTCCCAGCTGCGAAACCGGCTGTCATGCATGCTGTTCTCGCTGCCGCTGAGGACAGTCCATCCAATCTGGCTGTGGTTGTCCTGCCAAGAGGCTGGCATGTGCTGCACCAAGTTGGTGATCCAGCCTCACCCTCTTGTGGCAGTAATCCAAGCCAACGATCAACTGCTGGAAGAACCAGCGGGCTTCGTCTTCTCTCAACCCGTTCTTCTTCACGACATATTCAAACATGTCACCTCCTGGTGCAAACTCCATGACAATTCCCAAGTACAAAGGCGTGAGGAACACCTGAGGCAAGGCACGCATGCAAAAGGCTGTTCAGCATAGTCTCGTAGCCAGCAGCAACTAGTGAGAACACAACACACATGCTATACTCACCTCTTTGAACTGCACGATGTGCGGGTGCATGAGGCTGCGGTGGTTGACGATCTCTCGCTCAACATATTTGGTCACCTGCACGCACGCAAGGCAAACACAGCACAGACTCACGGTCCAATACCACACGATCGCCAGCGTTCTAGCCGAGGCATGCGACTGGCAACTGCCCGTCATGGTAATGTAGCCGAGGAGCTACCTTAAATATCGTACCTTCTCTCCACGCTCTATGAACTTGATTGCCGTCAGTTCTCCAGTCGTTTTGTCCTTGCACAGCTGAACGAAGCCGAACGTGCCACTATTCAGGTCCTTGACCTGCAGTAGCAAAACCCATCAATGTGAGATTGTGGTATCGTGCACTGGTAAACTAATGAGCTTGTGTAGATAGCCACCTTCTCATATTTGGCATGGCCCTGGAGCGGCTCAGGCCTTCCGGTCTTCATCATGTCGCGGCCCCTCAACTGCGGTTCAGGCTGCTAGCACGTCGTGAAGGGCTTGGCACCAGCTGCTGGCACCGGCGCCAACAAGGCAACTCGCGATCGGTCTGCCGAAGTCAGACAGGCCGGGCCTCAACGGCCGACGCGCAGAAACGGCCAAACGCGGTTGGCAGGTGAGCCCTTGCAAGAAGACCACTTGGCCGCATCCGCATACCAGTGCCTGATGCAGCCAGCACCATGCTAGAGTGCTAACAACGATGCCAAGCCCAAAGACCCCGTCAGGAGGCAGTATGTTGGGGCGTTACGCCCAAGGACTGGCCACCTGCAAGGCGCAAGCCACGGCTTACGGCAAATGCATTCAGACACAGCTGCCTGACGTGCGTGTGACCTGCTGATTGTTTCTGCCAGTAGCTGTACCTTGCAAGACACCAGACTGCCTTCACATGCAGGTTGACCGTGAAGTGTGTGCTAAAGAGTTTGCAGCTCTGCAACGGTGTTTCTTTGCAACGGTAAGCAGAATGCTGTGCATTTCGTTGCTGCCTGATGAGCGGTGCCAAGCAGATTCACTTTGTTAATGGACTTATCGGTTGATGCAACTTGTCCCACTCAAGCCACCCTCTGCCAAGATTTGTCATCTGTCTCACAAAAATCTGCATGTGCGCCTCATGACATGCCCAAGTGCTTACGCAAATGCCAAAGCTACAGGTTCGCCACCTCTTACCACCTTGCAGGCTAAGATGAAGCCCAGCCGATAGTGTCAGCCTCAAGTGTTGATCATTACATTAGGTTTGCCCACCATAAGCACTCTGGTATGCCAACGTAAAGTGTGCTCTATACCACTTAAGAACATAATATCCAACTAGCATGGAACCTGGACAGTCAAAGCGGGACGGCTCCACATACGAAAGGATGTGGAGCGCACGCCAGCAGTGCCAGGTCTTCCAATATAAGCTAGTCGTCGTTCAATGTTAGAAAACTAGTCATGTAGGAGACACTGTTTGTTTAAGGACGCGAAGAACAAAACGGTAGCCGTGTTGCAACAGGCTAGCAGGCATGGGTTTTTTGCATGAGTGCTGGTGTTGGGCCCGTTTGAGCTGTGCTACTTTGCAGGTGCTGTGCAGCTTTTCAGAACCTGTTTAGGGTAGCAAGTAGGTTGCGTGCAGAATTTGCTTAAGCGCACTTTGGTAAACATTTAAAAGCTTTGATAAGTTAGCACATGAGCGGTGGGTTAGAGCTTGGTCACTGGCCTGGATTATGTTCTTCCATTGGGGCTGCATGGCGTACAAAAGCAGGTGTCCTCAGAGGTCCACGAGCAAAAAAAAGAAGAAGTTTGCCAGTTCTGGGACAATTCTTTTCTTTTTTTTGCGTGGGTCATCTGTTGTATTGTCACCTGGGATGTGATGCTTGTAGTGCCTGCTGCGGCCTGCTTACCAGTGTGATTGTTTAGTAAGTGGAATTGACCTGGTATCTTCTCTTTGCTCGTGCAAGTCAGTGCTCCCTGCTCGACAGTCGTCCCAATCTCAAATCGACCTGCTCTCGAGTAAGCAGGCGCACGCAAGCGCTGACAGTATGACTCTGCGGGCTTGACCCACATGATAACAGCACGGGGGGCCTTGGCTGATGCAGTGATCATTACAAGTCCACAGCCTTGGTGTTTTGTTCAGGGATGACATGGCAAGCTGTTCCTCACAATGGAGAAGAGGACGAGCAGAGAGAGACGGTGTTGATATATGGCCACGGATTTGACAGGTCACAAGCATTACTCTCACTCTGACGGCACTCTGACGACACTGTTACACTCTGACGACCCTCTCCAATGGCAGCTCAGACGTCAGCCGTGTCAGTCCACACAGCTAGCAAGGGCTTAACGACAATTGAACAACTGTCATGCGATCTAACGATAAGAATGACAACAAGGATGGAACGTATGTCAACGTGCGCCCTGCTTGCCAAGTGCAGTGAAATAACCGCAATGAAACAATCCGAAAGCACGTACATCTGAAGCACACTCTGGTTTGAATGACGGCGCCCTCTGCACACACGAGATAGGAGCACAGCTTTGGACAGACCCATCAGCACAACCGAGCTATCGATGAACGCCACAATGATAACAATGTGCGCCTGCCTATCCGCGCAATACATACAAGAAGCCATCAAGGCTGCCCATGATTTGAAGGCCATGCAGTTCTCTTCTGCGCAACAGTGACACGCTCGCTCTTGTGAGTCGATGATCACACTCCTTGGCCCTAGTACCCGCAGCCCTGCCTTATCCTGTGTTTTTCCAAGCATAAAGCCGAGTGTCATTTGGCAGGGAGATTGCTGGCAACGCAATTATGAAACATGTAATGATGTATGCAATTCTCTTGGAGGCGTTGAGAAGTTCACAGCATGCTAGGCAATGCATTGCGTGTGTGTTTCAGGCCACGAAAGTGGCAGAAATTGTTAAGGAGCAAGGCTTCTTCATGTCTTCATGTAACGTACAGCCTTAAAGTTGTAAAGAAAACAAGTGCACCCTGTGCTTAGGCAGAAATGCCTGTTTAAGCTCAAACAAACACATCATCATAATTATAGGCCGTTTGCAAATCAACCTGTGGCGCTGCAGGAAAAGCAGACCCAGACGCGCAACAGCTGACAAATAAAACAACCACCTTCCTGGCTCATAGCTCAAAGCAGAAAAGAATCAAATGTGCCAGGCAAAGCTAGACAAATCTCTGCATGTTGTTGCTCTCAACCCGCCAACCAGCCGCTATCGGTTGTGATCCTCTCGTTTGAAGATGCCCTTGTGATTCCACAAGCAACAGAAGATGGCCCCACTCAGTACTGTACCAGGCCCGCACAGCCGCTTTATGGCATGGCCCCAGTTGGACATGCTGACACCTGCAGCAACCGGCCATGTGCAAGAGACCCAGCACGGCAACCAAGCGGGCCAAGCACACAGTCGCCATGCTCAATAACTCATGTCCAGGCATGCCACATGCTGGCCCTGGTCAGGCAGATACTTGACCAGACAAAAAAGTTGAATACAAACGTCCAGACATGTCAACCCTGTTTGCACCACACAAAACATGCACCCGGTACACACGCTGCACACAAAACTGTGGGCACAGGATCAGGCCAACTTCAACGTCACTCAAAGTTGAAAACAGCGTCAGACTATACAAGGCACAACCTGACCGGTTGTGCGAATGGCGTCATTGGCACTAATGGCAACCATCCTCTCCCCCCAAAGCAGAAATGTCACACCTGTACAAGGGTTCACTGATGTTATGCATAGCATGGCGGAGACTTCAGGCAACAGACAGTGCGGGCAGCTTTGTACAGTACATGTGTTGCGGTGGAAGCAGCCCGGCAGATGCACTGAGGTCGGAGAGTAAACACGGGTGAGTAGCCGACGAGAAAGTACACACAATCGATCCATGAGCAAGCCACTTGACATTTCACACAGCTTTGGGATACAGATGACGGGCATAGAGCGCATGGTCCCACATCCCTTGACATAGAATGGGTCAACTGAACGCATGGCCCATGCACGTGCTCATGTGCACCTAGGTCTACACGTGCAGAAAGCCATGTACAAAGACCTCAGCGCGTAGCCGGCTCATGAATTCATTAAGCCAGCAACAGTTGCTGCATCTCTGCAGTGGCAGCTTGGGCGCTGACACAGGCCCTTCATCTTCCGCCATCAGACGGGCTAGAGCTTCAAGTAAGTCGCAGTTGCAACTCAGTCAGGCCTGAGAAGACGGGCCACTCATCTGGCATGTCAATGGCCTGCGCCAGAGGACTTGCAGAAGGGCGGCATGTGTATGACCGGCACCGCCCAGTCCAGCTCGCAGGACACTTCATGCCCTAGGCTGCGAACCTGCGTGGGCACAGCGCAGCACATGTACAACTTGCAATTGCGCCACAATTTCCAGCGATTAGTTTGAAGCCAAACTGCCAAGTGAACACAAATGGCTGTGGCAATTCCAGCATCCGGCACTTGAGCATCGGCGCATGCGAGGTTACACAGCGACTCCAAACAGACAGGCACAGATGAACATGTGGTGATTTGCACTTGTGATTGTCAAGGCGCGGCACTCCCTGCGGGCCCGCTCTGAAAGACCGACAACGCTGGCTTGCTTCTTACCTGATCTATGAGTCCTGCCTTCTCCTGGACCAGTTTGTTCATCAGCCCTTGGCTGGCAGTGAGTGCGGCCCTGAGCGCTGTGTTCTCGGCCTGAAGCTCTGATGTCGCCCGGTTCAACGCATCGGCCTCGGCCTGCAAAGCACACAAGGCGGCCAAGGGACATAAGCACGCAAGGCGGCCAAGACAGTGTGCTGGAGCATGGGGGTCACCAGTCAGCCAGACGACAAAGGGACAGTGTGCTGCAGCACGACGATGGACGGGACTCACCAGCCCCAAAGGCTGTGTGCGTGCGAGCGAGCGGCTGTTGAGGCCTGAAAGGATGTGTATGTGTGTGCGAGCGGCTTCTTGATCCAGCCACATACCTGCTTCTTAAGACGGGATCTGCGCGCAGACTCGCGATTCGACTGCTTGCGTTTGAGGCGCTTGACCTCGCCTTCGTCCTGCATGAAATGAACACAAAAGAGTCAATGGGATGTGTCTCATCAAATGTTGCCTGCCCCTATTGCCCATTACCCGGCAACATAATTTATGACAAGCCGCCCTGCGTACCTCAGTTGCACAAGTGTCAGCCACTTCCACTGATCGACATTTAAAAGATGAAAGAGATTGAAAGTTAAAAGTTGAATTTAGGCCATGTGACGGTGCTTGCTTTCCATAACTGCTTTCCATGAGAGACCAGGCTGGTCTTGCCATCAGGACATGCACTCACCCCAGGCAGCCTATCGTCCATGTCGTCTGGGTCAGCGCTCTCCGTGCCCGGCATGCTCCCGTTAGCGGCTGCGGGCCCATCATCCTCCGCTGCGGCTGCCGCCACCTCCACGAGAGCCTGCAGCGAGGAAATCCGCGACATGCCCCTGCCAGCCGCACCTCCTGCGGACCCCATGCCGCCCCTGCCGCTGCGCATGGTGTCCAGCGGAGTACCTGAGCCAGACAGCTGCAGCTGCGGCTGTGAGGCGGAACGGCTTGAGCCCAAGCCGCCGCCCCGCCGCCCCCCTGAGGTGCTTGAGGCTGTGCGTAGCCCAGGCGCCTCCGGTGCGCCCATCTGCCTGCCGCTGCCCCCAGCTGCCGACCCTTGCGCCTTCCTCCCACCTGACCCGCTCCCGTCACCCTTCACCTGTGGCGGACGCGGTGCCATCACCGCCTGCGATTGGTTCAGGAAGGCCTGTAACTGCGCCATGGTGTTGTTGGCTAGGTGGTCAGAACCAGCGCCGTTGGCACCACTGGGCAGCTCTGCAGGCCTGCTAGGCCCGCGGGAAGTATGTCGTGCGCCTTGCGAGGGCTCGGGAACGGCCGCTGTCAGTGGGGCAATCGGCAGGTGGGGGGAGAGAGGGCCAGCGCTGCCCTGCCCATTCAGCATGTTACTGCTTTTAGGGCGAATCAGGCCGGGAGGGTCGCCAGGCGCAGGTGGTGGTGGATAAGAGGTGTTGTTGGGTTCTTGTGCACCGTTGCCACACAAATGGGCATCTACGTGAGCAGCATGCTGAGGCGAGCCCCCTTGGAGCATGGCTGCTGACATGCTGGATGTCATTCCCTGAAGGAACTCCAGAGAGGCCCCTTGTGCGAGTGCATCCAGCATGGGGAGTGCAGTGACTGAGCTGTGCAGGCTGCGCATGGCGTGAAGGGGGCCGTTGGAGAAGGACATCAGGCTGTTGGTGGAAGGAAGAATCTGAAACGAACAGCAAGACGACAAACTGCTGAACAGACAGGACTGCCACACAGTCCACTAGACAGGTTTAATCACACCCTTTGCTTTGATGGAATCCACAGGTGTGGACACCAGACCATGTCTGCCAACATCCCCAAGGCCAGTACGTGGATTAACATATCAAGGGCTCACCTCTGCCAGGTTCGCAGCGCTGGATGGTATGGAACCTCCAGGTTGCATCAGGCCCCCTGTGGCACTGCCCCGTGCGTATCTGCCTGCCACATCATCCGCATCAGCTGTGTCCATCTCAGTCTTGTTACCACTAGCATGCCTCTTTGGGGAAGAGCTCTTGCCCTTGTCTTCATCTTCTTGTGGTGGGTTCGCCGGTGGCATGTGCAGCATGGCGCCTAGTCCAGGGTGGATCGGATACGTGCCGAAAGGAGGCATTCCGCCCGGAAAGGGCATCGGCAAACCGACCAAAGGCTGCGACGAAATGACAGCGCAGGCGTAATAAGGGCGCTGGATTTGGATCATTTTGAGACTCTGCCTCAAATGACCACTGAGTTGGGGCACGTCAGACGGCCACCTGGCAAAGCCAGCTGAGCACAGCCTATATCCGCGGCCACTTACGTTGTATAAGTAGTTGAAGCCATACGGATAGTTGCTCGGAAATGCCGGTGGTGCAGGCGGTGCGCTGGGCAGATGGCTCCACGGCTCCATGGCTCCGAGGTTGAGGTTAAACTCAACTTGTTGGCCAGACAAACGGTGCCAGCGCAAGCTTCCCCTCCGCCGCTTTGCAGCGATGAGGTATTATTCGTGCTCTATATCTGTATGGCCTGTTTGGCATGAGTTGACATGGCCCACATTGAGCGCGACCGTAAGTTCGTGGGTATAGACGCAGAGGTTGGGACGCATAGGCGCTAATGGAAAGTGGGCTGTTCTTCTCGATTGGCGCATTACACATGCTGTGCCGTGAACTGCGCCTGACAACCGCCATGCCATGAATGTCACGTGGTCCTAGGAAAATGGCGCCCTTTTTCCTATTATTCCCTCATTCGCTCCATTTATTGCCTCCATCTGGTGTGCGTAACCTCTGCCCTTTGATTGGTCAGAGACACACTTCTTTCCTTGGCTGCTTTCTACTGATGTCTGATGCATCCACGAGGCATGCACATGGGTGATTGATTGCATGCATATATAGCTGCAGCTGCAGCAAATCTTTGAATCCATCATGATGAGCGAGCAAAGGCCACACAAGATTCCTTTCCCGGGGGCTGGCATCACTGTGCCACCTGGCCTCAACGTCCCACCGCATACCATCAGGCCCAGGGCGCAGCGTACACTCAGTGAGCACAGGTGCGTGGCATGGCCGATGAAAAATTGTATTCATCAGAGAGGCAAGCAAGACATGAGCTGAGTGTAACCTATACCGTTGTGGGTGACTGGAACTGGAGCATCTCCCGAACATCTGGCTTGGACCAACGGCATACATGGTACAGAGCATGACAGCGCCTGCCTTTCCCAGCCAACATGAGCAGGTCCATGCAGCCCAATGGCCAGCACGCAGATCGGAAATGGCAACACCCCCGATTGCAGGTGCAATGTTCAGACAGACACAGGTGGCACCCAAGGGTCTTTGGAGTCAGCGACCACCATCTGCTTAGCTTTCGCCAGGTGAGAGCTGAGCCCCTTGACAGCTGACGGTTGTTTGCAGCAAACGAGGCAATCAACATGCATGGCAGCCAGAGCCCACATCAGGTTAGCCAAATGTTGCTGCCCTGTTGCACATGGCTCACCGCACTGAACCCCCGGGAACTAACCAAGAGGGTGTGCCCTGGCTGCAGGGGGTGCTGCCCACAGGGCAAGTTGTGCCGTTCCCTGCACCGACTGCCTGTAGAGGCGGATGAGCAGGTGCTGATAATGCACCCTGGCATTGACATCTTTGGGCGCCAACAGGTACACTCAAGGCAGCCAGTGCAGGAAGTGAGCTGCCTTCCTGCCGGTGTCATGCACGGGAGCATTTTTGGTCTTGGGCTGCTGGACATCAGCTTGCCTCAGCTGGGTAGTATTGTCAGACTTGTTGTACCACATGGGGTTGGGTGTGCTTTGGCATATGGGTTTGAGGAGTATGAGCAGCATGCTGCAAGGCTGGGCTCAGGGCTAATCACAGGATGGGGCCTCTTGATTCGACTTGGCATTTGGCCTGCACGTCTCACCCACACATGCAGGATGCCGTGCGGCGCAGCACTTGGACCCTGGCTGCCAGCTCTGACCAGCGCACCCTGTATGTCAACTATCAGGTGAGCTCTTGCCAGAACTCACACCCGCTAAGCCCTGCCACATGTTGACAGTGGAATCAGCAACTTTTCAGTGTCCGGCGTGCTCCTCTCAGCGCACTGCCTTGTGGAATGTGCTGAGGAAATTACCTGCCTGAGACGTCCAAAAGGACATGCAAGTCTCTTACCGCCCATGATTCATATATGCAGTGTGGCTTGTACCATACGCGTTCGACTCCTTGATGCGTCCGACATGTCTGCATCCTTGCAATGCATGCCATTCTTTCGTCGCCCTTTCATGGCTTTCTCTGTTGGTTTGATGAGTTGTACTCTGTCGCAGGGCGCTGGCAGCCTCACCCTACCCCACATCCGGCACCTGCTGCAAACCAACTTCAGCGCATGGGGCCCTGTGGAGGCAATCAACATTCGACACCACCTCACCATTGCCTTTGTCACGTGAGTCACGTGGGGCTGTCTCGCTGCAACCCTAGCTTGCACAGGGGTAACTGTGGGTACTTGGCCAGGCAACAGGGGAGCAGTGCCTACCTCTAGGGACGGGCAAGTAATGTAAGCCTCTCAAGTGGCACACATGTCATGTGATTGGCATGCCACACGTGGTCAGTAATCACCAAACCAGATGTACTGCAAGTTGTACACGCATGTCTTTGTAAAGCACACTCTGTTTCTGACAAACCAGATGTCATACACCCTCGTGTTTGGCTGCTTGTTGTGTTTTATGCCAGGTATTCATGGCGATGTAGCGCTGAGTTCGCCAAAGAGGCAATGGATGGACAGAAGCTGCTGGGTTCAACACAGGTGCATAGCCAGACGGCATGCCATAAACATGCCGTGTGCCATTGACACTCATGTATGCAGTAAGGGTGTTGTGCTCTCCCGAGCACACACTCCATGTGCCACATGACATGACCTTCACATCGTCCTGCGCCAGCCCAGGTCACTCTCCTGTTTGGAATTCTTGTGACTGTTTGCTCGACCTGAATAGCACCCTGGACGTTACATTGGTGCGTTGTTTGGTTGACTGGAAGACGGCCTTCAAGTCACGTGCTGTGACTGCATGCAGTCGGAAGTGCTGATGGTGAGGTGGAGCCGGGCGGGCGCTGCACGGAACACAAGCCGACCCATACACCCGCCACCAGAGGCACATGAGGAGGTGCGGATACAGTTGGTACAGCGTCACTGGGCAGGGGGAGCCGCCTGATGCACTCATCAGCCTCATCTAGCAAGCCTCATCGTGTTGAAAAGATTGCCTGACGAGTTGCATGATGTCCAGGAGACTGAAGTTTGGTCTTGACGCCTTTCACTCTCTGATGGCCGAGCGCATTCATGTGTGCACGCCTTCGTTTACGGCATGATTGTAGTCCAATTCCCTGTTGATTGGTTGCTACCACAACACAACGCAATGCATGCGCTTGCACTCGCGCTTGCTTTGGAAAGTCACTAGTATTACAGGCAGTGCCTGTTTAAGGGTCTCCCAAACTGGGCTTACGTCATGGCTCAGTTTACAGCTGGAGATCGCTTGCGATACACTAGGCGCAGACAGCAGCCAAGGCCCTGAATGCAAACCATCATGGGGTCATGTCCATTCCTGCAGGATTTGCACGATGCCTGGGAGCACATGAGCGAGGAGCAGCGGGCTGAGCACGTGCGGGCGCTCAACAGGGCCTCAGCCATCAAACTGCGCCGAGTGGGAGAGTGAGTCACAAGCCGGGAGGGTGCCAAGCCTGTCCAGCATGCATGTGAAGGGGGTTCTGACACACCGTGATAGTAACCGCACAGGTATGGCAGGTAGTCAATAAAACAGGTAGTCAGTAAACTAGAGAGAAGCAAGACTGGTGAACGATTTGTCCATAAGTCACAGGCAGGCCAGAAGGCAGAGCAAGGGCCGAGGTACAAGCACGTGTCGCACGTGACGTGTGTGACATGTATGAGCAGAGACTTTAGGCTATGTGTAGGCTTCCTACCAGTTACGGCTGTGTGCCTTGGCCCCACCGGTTGGCATGCCTGTTATGGCTGCGTGCCTCGGTTGGCATGCCTGTTATGGCTGCGTGCCTCGGTTGGCATGCCTGTTATGGCTGTGTTCTCCGGTGCTTGCCTGTGGCACTTCCACCTCGCTCCTACTGTGTGCTTGCCTTGCTTCCTGACCCTTGCCCACAGTTACCCATGCACTGACAAGCAGTACCAGCGCGGGGAGGCGGGGCCAGACTTCCAGCAGCCACCCATGGCTCGAGCCGAGGATGGGAGCCTGCAGGATGAAACAACTGCGAGCCTGCAACATAGTGATGATGAACCACAGCAAGGGACGGCTGGGAGCAATGGGCAGCCAAGAGTGTCAAGCTTGGCTGATGATGGGCAGAATCATGATGGGAAGCACGCCATGGCTCTTGGCTATGTGACACACACAGGTGGTCCACCTACAAGTTGCAATGCATCAACAGGTTACGGAGCGCCCACAGGTTATGGCAATCTCACAGGATATGGCACTCCCAGCGCTCCCACAGGTGATGGTCCACACACAGGGTATGGCACACATACTAAGCAGGGTGTAAGTGGTGACACTGCTGCTGCTTCCACTGGCCCTGCTGCAGCGAATGCTGATCAGGGCAATGAGCAGACTTGGGCCATGCCACCCGACGGCTCCTGTGTCTGGTGGGAAGGACAGTTCTGGCAGGCGCATGGGGGCACTTGGCATCCTGCAGGCTGGGCCCATGGGGAGCATGCCCACTTGGTGTGTAGTTGGGACACTCAGGGACAGCCACAACTGCAGGGTGAAGTAGTAGGCAATAGAGCTGCCGATGACACGGCCATGGGTGATGGCATAGACCAGGCCGCTGCAGATCATCTTGAAGCACCAGAATCCGACCAGGCAACGACCTCTGATGTTCATGCTAGTACTGCCCAGGGGTGCCAGGCTGATGTTATGATGAAGGACAAGGATGGAACTGAGGTTGACAACGGACTCACTTTGCTGGCTGCGTATGGGAGTGATAGTGAGTGACGTTGCTCTGTCTTGATTGATAGCAGTCAGTTTGCTGTAATCCCACAGCTGGCACAGGTACTCAGCATGCCTTCACTCCGTCCGAAGAAAGAACTCCGTCCGAAGAAAGAGAAGACGGTGCGCCCACGATGCAACGGGAGGCGCTAGTTTTGCACAATAGCCACTGACTGGCCACACACAATGTGTGAATGGCGAACACTTGGAAGGACAGCAACTGTCTGCTCTGCAGCCAACCAAACCCACCGACATGCAAGGTGTCGTCTGCATACCTTGAAGTGTTAGAGGCAACTCTGGGACAGTTGCATTGATTGGTTGTGTCTTGCGAAGAAATGAATACAGCCACATCATGGCCTTGCTTCATGCCAGCGCCCTCTTTCATCTGACTGAATGTTTAGTTGCACTGACCATTTGCCAACGTGGTAAGGGACAAACCTCGCAAGCCATAAAAAAAAAAAAAGTTTGCCAGTTCTGGGACAATTTGTCACGTTCGTGTGGTGAGGCGTGTCTGTGACTGGAAGTGGCGAATTGTGTTGATACTGTGTGCTGACATTGAGTGAGTCACCACTGTAGTT
>QAXH01002561.1:2645-25460 GCA_004335635.1 Chloromonas sp. AAM2 | reverse complement strand
CACAGCCCTCATGCTGCCAACGCTCAACTTGATATAAAGTAAGGTTGTCACTTCCATCTGTGCCGACCTGGATGCCTTCGCGCAGGATGCCTCCAGGGCCACAAAAAGGCAATCCATGCATCAACCTTACTACTGAGGAAGGCAGGTAGTGAACGTGTTTTGAGAGGCCCATAGACAGGACGATGCTGTAGCAAGGGAGCCACGTGACAACAATACGTATGTTTAGTTACAGGCCACGATGGGATGTCAACAGGCTAGCTGGGCAGGCAAGGTGCAGCAGCCCAAGGCTGCAGTATGGCAGCCGCATATGGCAGGGTATGCCAAATGCAGTATGCGCTCAACCGCCCCCACACATAAGGACAGGACCACGTGCATGGCTTCACAACAGTTCCTGCAGATTTTGGCTCATGCCTCCGTGGACGGCCATAACGCGTTGCACAGGCATGGGTGCAGTTACATGCCTGTCAGTGTGTGCTTGCCTGAGATGCGGAAGACAGGAACTGTTGTGCTGAGATGCGAAAGCCTGAGCCAAACGCACACGTGCCCATGAAAGGTGGGTGTATCACCTTGAAGAAAACCAAATAGTTTGGCCTTAGGAAGCTCAACTGCTTCTAATGGTTACAAGGGTACTTCCTGCTCTGTCCTAAGGTCAGCTCCAGTCTAACGGTTATTTCTGCCAACACTTCTGGGTGTTCTATTAGCTAGGATCCGGCACCAGCGAATCGTTGAACGCAGTTTCTTCCAGTTCCATAGCACCACCTGCACAACTGTTGGATACCATTCCTTCAACCAACGCATGAGCACAGCTGGTTATTGACGGTATTGGCATTATTCCCTATCTTCTCCTCTCCCACACATTCGAGCGCCTCACCAAGGGCCACTTCAGTTTTTGGCCCAGTTGTGGCGGCTGTACGGCCAGAAGCACGAAAGGCGTGAGCCTGGCCCGCGTCCAACACGCGCCCTCGTACACCCTGCAAACCGGTTCGAAAATCAACGAATCATGAGGCAAGCCTCACAGTCATTTGGCGCTGCTCAGCACGGGTTGTCCTGAACAACCTCCGGAGGCTCATCTCAATAATTGATTTGAACCGTCATCACCATGATGTCCAAGATTGCATTCGCAATGCTGCTGGTCGGCGTGGCACAGGGCGCCGCCATAGTTGACACAACGAACTATCGCTGGTGGGGATTCACCTTCGCCAGCAACATCGCAGGCTATGTGTGAGTGCCGAGGACGGATTTCTGCTCAGGGTGTCGAATGGTGGGCGCCGAGATTGCCCGCACTGGAGCATCGTCGCCTTGGATCAAGGGTCGCTTATGTGCTTTGCACTCCACAGGAACATGACTCTGGACGCCTGCGCAGTCCAGGTGAGTAGGTTTGAAAAGGTCAAACATTGACGGCGGCATGCTGACTGGTTAGCAGATTGATTGTAAGTTGGTTGGCAGCGCAACCCAGCAAGCGCCCTGGTGCATCATTCCGCTCACCTTTGGCCAACTTGGTGTGGGGGCCTGTTGACCTTTGCAGAGAGCAGTTGCAAGGGGCAACATCACCAAGGCCGCTGACATCTACGAGAACGGCATGAACTCCATGTCAGGCACCGCCTTGCGCAAGTACAGGGTAGGTGGTATCTCAAAAGCAATGCAACATCTGCGTACTTCGCCCTGGACACGACGCTGCGTACTGCGATCCGGCCCCGGTACGGCATTCGAAAAACGGTGAATGGGTCTGACACATCTTCTGTCCTGCCACCACCCTGCACATACTATTCTCTACCATCAGCACGTCTATCCTCTGCCCTGCGTCCTCCTACCACACTGCACATACTGCTTTCTACCATCACCACGTTGCTCATTCACCCACACTGTCGCACTGCAGTCATGGGCTATCTCCCAGCACCCCGGCGAGCCCACCTTTGACATGCTCGCGACTTACCACAAGAACGGCACCTGGCTTGACACTGCCATCCTGTGAGTACATGGCCAACTCCAAGAACTGCAGGGCATTGTACTGATCTTGACCTGTTGTCTCTAGGGCAGGTTGCACTGCAAGCTCATCGACCTGTTTTCCCTGGTTGCCACGTTGTTGTGCAACAGCCCAGAACACCGCCAAGGAATAGGTTTGTGCTCCAAGCCGTCCGCCGCCAGTCAAAAACATTGCATTTTGCCTTCACACCGCAGGAAGGCCTTGACGGCTCGCGAGGGAGCGCGTGTTGTTGGTCTGATCAACATTGCCACCCACTACAAGTATATGTTCCATGAGGTGAGCGAAACCTGTGGTACATGAGAAGATTGACCAACTGTGTAATGTTGATTGGATAAGAACTGTGTGCGCCCACTGTACCCATATTGTTGTTGCTGTGTCGGCAGTGATTTGTGTGGCCTGCAGCACCCTGGTGCTCGCCGTTCTCGCCCTATGATTCGAACCCTCACTCTAACCCATCAGTTGCCAGGAGTAACGTCACACTTGAGCTGAATGCATGTAGCAAGTGACACTTAAAACGCCTGCATGCATCTCGTCATCCCATTCTTTGCTTAGCTTTTTGCGCTGTACAGCTTGATGCCACCATCATCCGTGTCCAAGCCAACCGCACCGACCCAAGCTCCGGTGCCCCCCATGCTCTTGACGAGGGCTGGGCTCTGTTTGCCGGTGGTACCCCCGACCAGTGCACGTCCTGGTACGAGATGGCAGACGAGCTTGGAGGTGGGTCACGTGTAACGCTGAGGACACATTTCAAGCCCGCGTCATTGTGAATGCAAAGACAGTTGTGAGTTTGAAACAAAAAGAACAGGGCCAGGTGCAAGAAAGCCCGTTTGCCAAATACACCTGGCTTCCCAATGAACTTGGTTTGGGGTAACCCGATGTACCCACCGTGTTGTGGCTTTGGGTGCTCCAGTCAGTCTTCCCCACTTCAGCGATGTTGCCAGACACTGTGTGCCAATGCACAGGTAGCCTAGTGTAACAATTTATATACCGACATATTTGCATCGGATCTGTTGCTGCAGTCGAGATGGGCACAACCTATGCTGGCCACGCATACGTCAATTGGGCTGCCACAGCCTACTTCAACGATATGCAGGTGAAGGCATTGGGGGCACAACCGTGCTGTGTGTCTATTGCCCCGCACCAAGCATCACAGAGTCGGAACTTCAATAGGAAACCCTGCGGCCTGACTTTTCGGAACCCTGACTGTCCCAGTTTTGACGCCTGGCTCTTGCTGCCTGGCCTGCCTATTTGCAGTACTTCACCTTCAGTGGCAACTCCACCACTGACATGTTCAACATGACACTGGCCGCCTTCCGTCTTCAGATGGCCACCATGCTGACTCAGGTGAGATGCCGCATCAGATTTGCTCACTTGGTCGGGTACAATGCTCGCCCCGCTTCAGACCGCAATGGAGTCAATCGCGAGTTTGTTTGTGACCCGCGTGCAGGGTGTCATGCGTGAGGCATACGCCGCCAACGTGGCTCAGAACTGCAACAAGACCGCTCTGGCTTCTAACAGCAGGATGGTCGCTGAGAGCTACTGGTCTGTGCTCGCCCCACAGCTGTACGCCTGGGGTGCCAGCATGACCAACCTGGCCAAGGTCGACGCTGCCCTAGCAGCCAAGCCCATCCGCTACACAAACGTGAGTGCTTGCACACCTTCAGGCTTGGCACACAGCCATCTGCTGTCCCTTCTCTGAACTGGCTGTGATGTCGGCGGTCATGATTTCACACTTTTCCTTACCATTTCAAAACCTGTTGTCGGCTGTCTGTCTCATTTCGTACTCTTGTTGCCCAAGCCAACCCGTTTTGTGCACGGTTTCACAATGCAGGTGAGGAGGGCGCTGGTTCCAGTTCTGGGCAGGGTCAACACGGCTTCTCTGGGTGCCCCAAGGTTCGCTGAGATCAACACCGACAGCAGCTGCAGGGCAATCTAACTGCATTGCGCATCGGACATCGGACAGGCATTCACACGCAGGCTAGGCCTTGTTTTGTTATCCGTGCGATTGCCTGGAAGTATCTTGACGTGTATGTGGACGTCTAGGTGGATTGTTTGCTGACGCTTCTTGTTCTTGGTTTTTGCGGAAGTCCCGTGCCATCTGACTTTATAAAGGACGTTATATGTTCACGTGAGTGTCTACGTACGTGCCGGCATGCCTGTCTGCTTTGCGGTGACTGACAGTACTCCCAGCACATATCAATCAACTGAACTCCATTCATCGTGCCTTGGCTTGTCAGATGCAAGATGTGGCTAGTGAAGTAGATGTGCTCAGTTCAGGTCACGCAGGTATGTGAACAGTAATCCTGGCCACAATAATTCTCTTTAGCCCTGCATCCACGTGAATGTGCACACATGTGAACATTGTAGATTGGATGGGTTGAAGTCGCTCCCTGCATCTGATTACCTAATGTCAGCAGCTTTGTGCTTCCCGCCGCTGCAAGACTAGGAAAGCTTCAGCAACAGGAGAGACTCAACAGATAAGCGAGGCCTGGCAGGCAGGGCACAGCAGCCCAAGCGTGCAATATGGTAGCTGCAGGGTATGCCAATGCAATATGCGCTTGACAGGCCTCACACATAAGGACAGGACCACATGCAGGGCTTCATCACAGCCTATGCAGATTGTTGGCTCATAACTCTCCGGATGGCCCACACGCGTTGCACAGGGACCCATCAGCACTCCCAGCGTGATAATCAGATGGAAACACACGCCTTGACGGTGACATGCGTGCGAATTTGGTGCCAATTTGGCGAGTGTTGACTGGCATCTGGCCTCAAGTAAGGCAGGCCGTGTTCATGGTTTCCAATGTCGCTGGTACTGCATATTAGTTACCTGGCAGTGTATTTGTCTTTGCTGACCTGCTGAAGGCTGACGCTGAATGGTAGCGGCCTTTGCCAAATTCACACTGAAAACGTGGACAGCCAAATAGGTTGAGGGTTGCCAGTGTTCCTGGTGTGACAGATTGGCTATATACGGAGGAGGAAGGGACCCCAGGATCCGCCACCACCGCATCGTTGAGCCATAAGCCTACCCAGGACGTGCAGTCCCACAGCACCCCTGACCTGTTAATCTTACAACCCTCTCCAATCAAACGTAAGCGTAATCCCTTCAATAGCCATTGCGACAGTAGTAATACTGGCTTTGGTGGTGGTGGTGGTGGTTCCTGCCAAGGAGGCCAGCTGGGGTTGCGCGTTTTGCCGTTCAAGCGAACCGGGCGCGTGGCCAGCGCGAGTATAGCACGCGCCTTTTTGCCGGCGAAACCGGTCAAGGAATCATCGGATAAGAAGACGCGCAGCGACAGCATCTGATGCTGTTCAGCAACAATCCTGAGCAACCTGCAGAAGATCATCACCAAAATCTGATCTGAAGCGTCATCACCATGATGTCCAAGATTGCATTCGCAATGCTGCTGGTCGGCGTGGCACAGGGCGCCGCCATCATCGAAACAACCAACTATCGTTGGTGGGGCTTCACCTTCGCCAGCAACATCGCAGGCTATGTGTGAGTGCCGAGAACGGATTTCTGCTCAGGGTGTCGAATGACGGGCGCCGAGATTATGCCCACACTGGACCATCGTCGCCTTGGATTAAGGGTCGCCTATGTGCCTTGCACTCCGCAGGAACATGACTCTGGACGCCTGTGCAGTCCAGGTGAGTAGGTTTGAAAAGGTCAAAGACTGACGGCGGCTGTACCCGAGGTTTTTGGTTTCGAAAATCCCCCTTGGCCAACGTTGCCCAACTCAAGAATCTCTTCGTAATTGTCAGAGCAACTCACCAAATGTGTGGTGTGTCGTTCCGCTCACCCTCGACCAATCTATCTTGTGCTCATGCCAACTGACATTTGCAGAGTGCAGTTGCAAGTGGCAACATCACCAAGGCCGCTGACGTCTACGAGAACGGCATGAACTCCGTCACCAGCAGCGGCCTGCGCAAGTACAAGGTACGTGCATCGTGCAAGGCAGTCGTGACCGAGATGATGCGAACGTCCTGCACGTTCTATTCTCCACACCACCACCTTCCATACTGCCGCACTGCAGCAATGGGCTATCTCCCAGCACCCCGGCGAGCCCACCTTTGACATGCTCGCCGCTTACCACAAGAACGGCACCTGGCTTGACACTGCCATCCTGTGAGTAATAGTACACTTCCATCTGGACCACAATTCATTGCACATGTCTGTGAATCCAAGAACTGCTTGCCCTGCGTGCTTTTTCCCTTCTTCGCCCGGTCACTTCATTGTTGTGCAACAGCCCAGAACACAGCCAAGGATAAGGTTTGTGCTCCAAGCCGTTGATCCCCAATCTAAACCGTTGCCTTCACAATCCGCAGGGAGGCAATTGAGAATGAGGAGGGCGCCAAGGTTGTGGGTCTGATCACCATCGCCACGCACTTCAAGTACATGTTCCACGAAGTAAGGGCAACTAAACTTTGTAAGAGAAGAATGACCTACTCCCAAAGAGAACGCAGCGTGCAGCTGTGCACAAGCTTCTAAACCTTTATTGGGAACAAGAACAACCTGGTGCTCAGAAAGTTGTGTGGCCTGCATTGGCCTGCTGCTGCCTCCAACTTGTGAATGCGTGTGTTTATGTCATTGGCAAAACTGTAACTTCAACCCACAATGTGAACTATCTTCAGCTCGGCCTGCCTCATTTTCGTTGTGTGCAGATTGATGCCGCCTTCACCCGCGTCCAAACCAACCGCACCGACCCAAGATCCGGTGCCCCTCATGCTCTTGACGAGGGCTGGGCTCTGTATGCCGGCGGCACCCCCGACCAGTGCACCACCCTGTACAGCATTGCAGATGACCTGGGAGGTGGGTCACACCTCAGTCCGTGATAGCTGCATGTCAATGCAGACAGAGGTGGCCTTGCATGAACATTCGTGACATGTTCGCGTCTGATATGCTGCTGCAGTCGACATGGGCACAACCTATGCTGGGCACTCCTACGTCAACTGGGCCTCAACAGCCTACTTCAACGACATGCAGGTAAGGGTAACTACCGTGCTGTGTGTTGATGGACCAGGCCCAGAACCTCAGCATCAAAGAGCCGGAACTTCAATAGGAAACCCTGCAGCCTAACCCTGCCAAACCCTGGTCGCCTATGTGATAGAATGTTTTGTCGGTTGCTGCCTGTTTGCAGTACTCTACCTTCACTGGCAACTCCACCACTGACATGTTCAACATGACACTGGATGCCTTCCGCGTTCAGATGGCCACCATGCTGACCCAGGTGAGATACCTACCAGGTTCGCTTATGGAGACGGACACGCTGTCAGTGCTTCACACCTTCCAGGGCTAGACTTGTCTGCGACTGCTCAACATTTGTTTGCTTGTGACCCACACTTGTGCAGGGTGTCATGCGCGAGGCATACGCCGCCAACGTGGCCCAGAACTGCAACAAGGCCACCTTGTACTCTAACAGCATCCAGATGGCCGAGAGCTACTGGTCTGTGCTCGCACCACAGCTGTACGCCTGGGGTGCCAGCATGACCAACCTGGCCAAGGTCGACACTGCTCTGGCAGCCAAGCCCATCAGCTACGCAAACGTGAGTGCATGCATACCTTCAGGCTTGGCATGCTGCCATCTGCTGCCTTCTGCCTGTATGTCGACTGTCTCAATTCGTATCATGGTTGACACAGCCAACACCTGCTTTGTGCACTTGTTCACAATGCAGGTGAGGAGGGCGCTGGTTCCAGTTCTGGGCCAGGTCACTGCTGCCTCTCTGGGTGCTCCAAAGTTCGCCCAGATCAACACCGACAGCAGCTGCAGGCCACTCTAAGTGCAAATGCACAAAGGACACCGGACGTGCAATCGAATAAGATTCAGGCCAGGGTTAGGCCCTTTGTACGGCTAGGCCTATCCTTTGTCATCTTTGCGATGGGCTGGAACTATGTTAATGTACATGTGGGACCATCTCCTTGCAGTCTTGGCAAACTCAAATCCTTGTGGAGTGCTTTTGTTTTTGATGAATTTTGAGGAAATGGCGTGCCACCGGACGTGAACGTTATATATGCGCATGAATGCAGACTTGCCTGCTTGACAGTATATGCAAACTTTTCGGACTGTACTCAGATTGGCGTGCGCGCTCCTTGGCTAGTGTCATGCAAAATGTGGCTGGTGAGATGAAAAATGTAAGGCATGGAAGGAATGTAATGTCAGAGCTGCTGAGCGGCAGCCAGGAAAGGGTGTAGCATGTCAAAAACACAGGCAGGGCAAGTCAGTGCACAGCCTAGCCAAGGCGAAGGTCTGGTTTGGACTGTTGCAGTGACTGCGAGGGTCAGGTGGCTGTAGACTTGTAGCTTGCGGGTCTGTACTGCATCTCGCCTTAACATCAAAATCACTACCAACCCTGGATGTGTAAGTGTGACCTGCGTGTGCAACATGTACGAAGCACTTGGCAGGGCATTTCTTATCAAGATGGTACGACTGGGGTACTCAATGTGGCTATGGATGTAGCCTGTCACAGTGTGACAGCATGCACTGCAAGAAAAAACGTCGGAAGATCAAAGAAGCCAACAAGCCCCTTCAGATTCCAATTCCGATTTCCCACGCAAGGAAACCATGGCACCTTGCTGTCAATTGCTGATTTGTGGCGCAAGCAAACCACCGTGACCAACAACCATGGCAAACCAACTGAAACCACCATGGCACGTGTCAGACAGCTGCTCCCTCTGTTCTGCTGCTTTCTCAGGTCTGACTGCTGCCTCTGTCAGCTGCCAAATGAAGTTCTTCGTACATCAAAGTGTAAAACCAAGTTGATGTCTGGACAGATGGGCGCCGATGGCAGCCGCCCTGTTGCCATGTTGTTGTCCAGCACAGCACGGGCATGAGGGTCTGTCTCGCAATAGGCTCGCTACACAACGGGCACTTACAACACCGGTTCCAGTGGTACTCCCAGGAATTGTCCCAGAACTGGCAAACATCTTTTTTCTGTAGGCAAGCCATTACATATGAGTAGGCTTGACACCTGTTCAGCAAACCTGGCAAAACAGGTCATTGATACCGCTTGTCAGTCAGGACTAGCCAAAGGTAGCCTGCGCACGCACTCCTAGCACAAGGTAGTACATGAGTATGCTTCACCTGCCGCCTGAGTCATTTGCTGAACCGAAGTTGACTGCTGCCAAACCAAGTCATGGCAAATGAACCCAGGCCATGAGGCTCAAGTCAAAGAAAGGAACAACGACTTCTGCTTGCAGTGCAGTGGCACACCACAAAGAGATAGTGATGACAGCCCATATCAATAGGACTAGGTTGGCGATGGCGCTGCCGCTTGCCACTTGCTTGTGTCAGTGATCCACCTCAGCGGTACCCCGCCCCACATTCCACCAGCCGCTGTGCCGATCAATGACGCCGCATACCTTTGGCTTGTGCTGCTCGCATGAGTTGCCGCTTTTGCTGGATAGTCAAACTGCTGACAGGCACTTGCAGCTCCTCTGCAATCTGGTTCTGAACCCGCTGCACGAAAGCACCCCTCCCTTCGCCTTCTGCTTGTGTTGTTGGTGGCAGGACGACCGCCTCAACCTCCACCCATGGGCAAAAACTGAGCCAGAACAGATTGGCTAGGAAGCTTGACGTGAGTGTGTGTGTGCGGATGCCCCAGGGAGTGCGGGCCCTGAGTGCCACGGGAACGACTGGGGTTCCTGGGAGCACAAACTTGCTGAATCCCCGACTGAACTGCATGCAGCCTGTGCCGTTGGTGAGGCCCCCTTCAGGAAAGACGTGCACGGGAGGTGCGGGGGAGGACGGGCTTGCTGCGGCGTGGTCTCGAGCCAGCTGCTCGTACACCGCAGGCGACGCGGGGCGGAGAACAACAGGCAGGTTGGTGGTCTTGGTCACGCGCGCCGGCATAGCTGCAGGGACAGCATACAGGGTTTGAATCTATTGGCAAACTGTGCTGACGTACAAGTCTTTCAAATCGCAAACACATTAGGCATTCAAACGAGGTGGGCAAAGCAAATTTAACTTCCCTGTCGTTCCCGATTCTTAAGCTACTGGATGCTAATGCCGTACCACAACCACCTGGTAGTTGGCCAGCCCGTTCCCTGGCGGCCTCCCAGCCCTACCCCTTGGCAGCCTGGCACTGTGCTGCTGCAGCCTGACCAGACCATCGCCAGCCCTCCTGAAGTTCCTTACCTGAAGTGATTAGATGAGTGTAGCGCTGGGGCAGCTGGAACAGGACCATCAAGTCCGCAGAGGTGGTGTGGTTGCTCACCATCACGTGGTGACCCTGAAACACATGAAGGGACACAGCATTTTGTGGAGCAAGAGAAGCCCAAAACCAAGATTCCTGTTCCCCTTCTGTGACCAATCCTATGTCCTTGGTATGCAAACGCCAAGGTGACAGACCCTGGTGATTGTGAGTTTCTATCGCGACTAAGCTGCACAGTCCAATTGATTGATGGGCTGTCCCATGCACCGTCTACGTTCCCATGCTTCTGTTATGCATGGGTAGCTGCTACTCACAGCAAATGGCAGTCTTGACAAGCTGTGTGTAGCAGCAGCAATTGCACTTGTAGCAGCAGCAATTGCACTCGTAGCAGCAGCAATTGCTGGCCTCCGTTGTGCTGGTTGCCTACCATGCCAATGTACTCGACAAGTGCCCCAGAGCATCCGTAACAATTCTGTCTAGTAGGCATGGTCAGCTGTTCGCACCTCGGGCAGCAGATGCAAGTTACGCCACGTGGCAGTGAAGCCCAGCAGCTTGAGATACGTGCTGATAACCGTCTGGCGCCTGAACACCGGCGCATCAATCAAAATGCCCAGTACCCAGCATGCCATGCGGAAGCATGCTAGGAGCGTTCCAAAGGGTGCATACGCCACCAAGGCTGGGGTCCAGCTGACGTGCCAATCATCAAAAAGGCTGCAGGGTGTTTGTGCTTGGGCTGGGTCGCTGATATGAGAAAGCGGGGCACTGTCTGAGAGCAATTCCTGGCTTGTGGCTGAGGTCACTGGCTGTGTGTATGGTGTGGTGGGTGATGTGTATGATGAGGGAGTGTGTGGTGATGTGGGTGGAGTCCTGACGCGTTTGTGGGGTCGTGATCGCCTGGGTGTATCTTCTTCATCTTCGCTATAGCTGTCCCTACTGCTTGGTCCCATCATTCGCTCCGAAACCACTGATGTGGCCACGTGGCGGGTCTTGTAACAGTACTTCGCTTTGTCCCTGCATGTGAACATGGGGACGTCAGAGTGAGAGTAAGAAGGGCGTCAAAGGAGGTGCTTCTGTCTTGGCAACCACACAGCTTACCGTGGGCTGGCAGATGCTGAATCATTGCGTTTCCCCTGCTGTCTGGTTTGATGTTTCATGTCTACGGCTGTGTGCTCATGTGTGTGGGTGTGGGTGTGCGTCTGGCTGGGTATGAGTGTGAGGACTGGGTGTGGTTCCCCATGTAGTTTATTGTCAGCTCTGCGAGGTTATACAGCAGCAGCAGCGTGGGTATGTGGCTTTTCCGAATCACCGACAGCTGACCCACCCACCTTGAAGCCTTGTTGTGGCAAACTAACAAGGCGATGGGCGCCTGTGGCACTTGCTGGCAGGCGATAGAACTGCTGAGCCCGCAAATCCTACGCCCAGACGTGCTCATCCCGGTGCTCCTGGTGCTGACGTGCATGGCCGATGGGTCTCGCCGCTGCCACAATCGCACACGCCCGGGATTCAAAACTATCGCCTGCATGGTCGTGCGACACAAGCGTATCGGCGATTAGTCGAGCGGATGGCAAGGATGGCAAGAACAGATCCAAAGAGTGACAACCACTTCAACCAACTCAAATTTGCCACTTCAAATCATGAGTAGCTTTCTCCACAGCACCTCCTGCTCTCCTCTGCACCTTCGGTTGTGTACCCGATTCAACGCAACGCAGGATGCAGTGTGGCAAATGGCAGTCGGCAAGTTTGTCGGGAAGAGTGTCATCGGGCCAAGATGTAGCCAGGTAGGGCCACCTCTGGATTAGAATGCAAACTTAGCTATCAATGGGCGCTTTACAGGGTGCCGGATCCAATGCATGTCCTCTGAACCCTGCAGGGTTTTCAACAGCACGCCCAGCCGGCCTATCTGTCACGCTGGCAGCATTGTTGATGCTAGTTGGGGTGCTGCATCGTCTCCAACAGCCGCCCAGGCCTCATGGAGTCGGGCGCCGTGCTCATCAAGGTTTCGTCGTTCCGGCATGTTGTGCCCTCCTTCAGCCGTCGAAGCCCCAGCACCCAGCTCCACAGACATACCCAAACTCCGAGACATTGAGCTGCAGCCATTCATCAACAACCAGGTGAGGTTCCCAAGCACGCATGCATGTTATCATTCGCGTCTACAACCTCATGTACCCAGCTTTGACATCAAGGAGCGACACTAACGTGTAGTGCACCTACACGTTGCAATGGTAAGAGTTTCATACCCTGACCTTGACATGCAGGGCTTGGTGCTGCCACCTACATATGAATGCGCTGGAGTACCTGCCACCGCCTTTGTGGTTGCAATTTATGATGGCAACCAAAAGCTGCAGTACATCGGTTTCTCCCAGGACCTGCGGAACACACTCAGGACGCTGCTGGGCAGGCGGCCTGAGAAGGCACACTACTACAAGTGAGCAGCCATGATGGGGCACGCACTGCAGTTGCAGCACACCTGCTTGGCCACTGGAGCTATGCCCGTTGCCTCAAATCTTGTGCTATAGACTCATTCCGGATAGAGTCGCTGCATCAGTCACAGAAACTAGTGCTGTACAGCAACCACGGCCCTCACTGCATACCATCAACAGTGTTGGTCGGACTTCCAACTCGTGTTCCAAGCCTGCATTACTTTTCAAACCCTGCAGGGCTTCTTTTGAAAAATTTCAAAGTGCACAGGTGCAGCAGTGCGAATGTGGCTCTCTCAAAGGTACCTAGTATGTGTCGCACGGGAACAGGGTAACCAAACTGCTTTTGCCCGCCCTGCTGCAGGGCCCATGGCTTGCCTGCACTGGATCAGGCGGCCATGATTGCCGTAAGGGAGGCGTGGTTCCAGGAGACAGGAGGCGCACCATCAGGCAACAAGCGTGAGTCACGTTGTATGGGTCACAGTTTGCACCCTTTCTTGGCGTAATGATTGTCAGGCACAGAGTTCTTGGAGAGATTTTGTGTCAAGCTGCAGTACCGTAGGTTGAACCATGAGAAGCCATGTAATGATGACGCTATTGTATGGGTTGGGCAAATGCGGAAAGAGGTTGCTGGGCAAGCAGCTCACAGAGCAAGCACATTATCATCACGTATGAGAAGCAACGGGTGAGAACATGTCTGACTCAGGCTCTGCGGATTACCAACTGACTAGGCAACTGGCCTCCCTTGACTTGTTTTTGGCTTGCTGAGTTCACCTTCACGCAAATTGCCTGTCCCACTTCAGTTAAAGAAGCAATATCAATGTGGACAAAGCACACATGGCCTATGTGTGGCCCCGCTGTCGATCTTGATGTGTGCTCCCACAGTCAAGCAGTCGCTATATGCACGTGGGCGAGCACTTCATAATGATCCACAAACGCAATCCGTATTCAGGCCTAAGACGTGCACGTCTTTAGTAGGCTTCTCATGCCCATTTCTTCTGTTAAGTCTCTTCCTACCTTGACTTGGCCTTGCACGCATTGCAAACTGCTCGTTTCACTTGAGTCGAAGAGCGACAACACTGTGCTCAAAGCAGATATAGCCTATGTGTGCCCCCGCAGTCCAGCTGGAGCGGAAGTTCTGGCAGAGCCCGGTGGACGGCGGGGCCATCAGTGCCCGCGGCAAGCAGGGGGCGGCCGAGGAGGAGGCCAGGACTATTGTGGCAGCACTGCAGCTCAGGGGCCTGAAGGAGAAGTTTATTCCCAACCCTGCTCTGCTGGAGAATGGGCAGGTGGGCGCAGTGGGAGAGGTGAAATGGGCAGGACCCTGTGTCTGGGTTATTGCTGCCTGGCCAGGACGCTGAACTGAGAGATATGTTGGATGCCAGGCTGACAAGCTAGAACGCCAAGCTTGCGACCTCACCTCTTATGGCCACCCATGCGCTCTTTCATGCATGGCATTGGCAGCTTCCGCCTCATGACCTTTGCAAATTCTGACCCAATCTCAGCCATTCACACATCGTTATGTAGTCATACCTATCTACAATGACGTTCAGCTACATAGCCACCAGCACCTGCTGCACCTGGAACCAGGGTCCACTCAGCCGTGCCCTTCCCCACCCAGAACTGGCGCCGTCTCTTGTTGTCAGAAGAATCTTCGTCCTGTAGCCATGCCCGTTTCCACCCTTCCTAGCAGCATAACTTGCGCCATGGTTATGGCTGCTGATGCTTGCAGCAGGTGCCGCACTCGCACACCCTGTGACATGTTTTCTTCACCAACCAACTTGTTTGTCTTCAGGTTGACTTCCTCCCTGCCGAGGACTTGACTCAGGAGGAGCGCGACAACCTCATTGCGGCACAGCAGGAGGCGGCGGCAGCCACGCGCTCAGCGCACACCACTGTGGATGGACAGGATCGCACATTCCAGGTAAGCAACCGATTAACAAGCAACCACATTGTGGTTGGTGCCGTTAGGTTCATGGTGCTTAGCCAGAGCCATCTCCAGGGTGGCTGCACTGATGGGGTTGATGTTGTGCTGCACACGCGGCTCTGGCAGCGATTGGTGTACCAGCAGAATTGTGGCGCTGGAATTGGCTCATTTGACAACTTTTGTACACGCTCTGTCCAGAGTTGGTTCAACTCTCCAAGCTCTCGGACCACAGATTTTGGACGAATTGCGAATTCCAAGGACCGGCACATTGTGTGGTGTGTTTGCTGTCATTTTCAGGTGCGGCAGACATGGCAGATGACAACCAAGGGCGGGTACATGATGGACGTGATCGTGACAATGGACAACAAGGAGAGCAAACACCGCATCATTGTCGGTAAGTGCGGCTGAGGCAACATGGTTGAGTGTACCGTGTGAGTTGTGTGCAGGTGGCCAGTGTGGTGTATCTGTACAGAGTGAGCAGCGAGCATTGATGGTGATCACGAAGGAGTAAATAACCGGCTATGGAATGGGCCGTGTGCGTATGTCGGACAGGAATAGTGGTTGCAAAGCATGGCGTCTTTATTGCGCAGGTGACATGTCAGCCCAAAGGATAGAGAAGGCGTAGGGGCAGACGATGCATCACATGGTAGCCAGACAGATGCCTCTACTTTCATGTTGCATTGCCATGACGGAGAAGATCTGCGATGATAGGGTTGTGGACACGCAGCCATAAGCATGGACAAGGCTTGTGCATGCACTGCATCACGATGGCTTCAGACAGGTCTCTTCTCAACGTAGAATAGGATAGATGTTGGACAGGCGTTGCGCCACATGTTCTGTGTCACAATGGTAACCAAACAGGTCTCCTGCTTTGTATTTTGTGTTGTACTGCCACGACAGGGTTGTTGACAAGCGAGCAGCCAGATCCGACCACTCCTTGCTTTGTGCAGATCTGATACCTCCTTGCCTGTTTGATTCTGTCTGTTCAGGTCGTCAGTACGTCGAGGGCGTGGGCCTGACCAGCCCTGACGCGGCTGCAGAGGCTGCCATGGCCGTGCTGCTGGCCACCAAGCAGGCGCGCCACTCCGAGGGCATCATGGGCGTGGGGCAGTTTCCCGTCAACTACTTCACGGTGTCAGAGGTGGAGCAGTGGTTTGAGCAGGATTTCAAGGACGCATTCAAGATCGCGGCAGGTGCGGCTTGGAATGACACGTCTTTGGTGGGATACAGTGTCATAAAGCTTTTCTGCGGTATGAAGCCCCGCGTGTCACCTGTTGTCTTGAAACCACGACAAATCTGAGCTTGAGATAAACATGACGTTGGTCCGATTGAAGTCCGCGTGCACAAAACCACCTCTCTTGAGTATTCAATGAAGCCTTGAAGTTGTGTTCAGATCATGTGCTTCTCACTGAGAATGGCTACTGATATATGATCTATCGTTGGCGTACAGGGCGTGAGTTGACCCGTGAAGGTCTCAACAACGGCGTCTCCTGGCGCTTCACACGCATGCACAGCTATGGCACTGGCTTCATGGAGGATCAGGCACGCAAGGAGGCCAGGGGCCAGGTGTCTGGAGGCCTGGGCGTGCGCACATCAAGCTTTGTTTACGAGTAGGCAAGATAAAAAGAGACTTTCTAAGCATTTGCTGATCGAGTCTTTATAAAACTTGACGATGTGTGGCTTTGCAGTGCATAGAGAAATCCAATGATCGGCATGAGTTCGAGTCGTGTCATGTCAGAAGCTTTGGGTGCACGCCAGATTGAAGCGCATGCTTTCAAGCTGCTGATACCTCTGCACCACATCAGTACTTATCTGCTGTTAGCACCTGCACAATTCCTGTGCCGCACTCACACATCTCAATTCAGTGTGGCCGCCCATTTCTTATCCAGTGCAACTCTGAAATCCGCAGATGCGCACGCTGTTGCACCATTCGAGTTTCTGACCCTGCACCTTTTGATGCACGCCGCTTCAATCTTCTTTCAGTCGAATTGATTCTGAGCAGGCTCTGACAATATACCTTGCTGGTTTTACATGTGTTTTTAATGCCATTGTTGAGAGAAGGCAACGTGACGCTGTGCTGCCTGGTGGCACATGAGCCACTATCTGTAAGCATTCAACGCTGTGCCGTTTTCGGGCAGAAGACAAAGGATACTACACCACCACTGTGGCACTTGACAGCGCCATCAGACGTGAACGGGCTTTGTCAGCCCTTTTGTCAGCCCTTTGTCCCTTTGTCTTCAGAGAGAGGAGATGCATGTCCAGGGGTTCTACCATGGCTCAGGCATACTTCAAGTAGCTAGCCAGCTTCAGGCCGCAGTCCCGTGCAAGTGCCGCAGCCAGGTGCTCGTCCACACAGCCCACCACCAACCGGGGCGCCTCGAGGATGTCTTCGGCAGCGGCCTGTGGGCGAGAGGCAGTGACAAGCAGTGCGGGTGACAGGTTGAGGCAGGGTGTGAGATATCGTCATCCTTGTGGGCCAGCTGTCGGCCGGTACAAGCTGAGACAATCCATGTTGATCATTTGACTGGTAAAGACTTCGAAATCCGGCATCCCACTGCTTGTGCGCCCACGCTGCTGTGTGCCTGGAACCTGTTGGGTGACATGCCAAAAGCCTCTTGGCCCTCCTACTCGTTCCTTATTTCCACCAGTCCATACGAGCCCATCCCACGCACCTTCTTTAGCAGGCCCATGTCAGTTAGTGTGGCGATGTTGTTGAGCAGTGGCGCAGCATCAGACGACATCGGCAGCAGGCCTTGCCGGGCCACACCCGAGGCTGGATGCGGCACATGTGCAGTTGCGGCATCCAGCCTGAGACCCCCGGGGGCGATAGCCCCATACGCAGGAGCAGGCAAAGGAGCAGCGAGTTCCAGTTCACCGCCTTTCTTTGCCTTCGTCCGCGCATTGCCACCACGTCCGCGTCCACCTCGGCCTCCGCGCCCTCCGCGTTTCTGCACTTGCGCGAGCGCTCTCTGGAAATCCTCTCCTTCTACATCGTCCTCTTCTTCCTCATGCACACTCTGCAGCGGCATCTGCTGCCCCAACAGCCCCGACTGCAATGGCTGCGACGGCATCTGCGCCGTGACCTGCGACTGCTCGTTTTTCTCACGGTCTCCAGCGTACAACGTGTCACACTTGTCCATGGCCATGAGGGTGGCACTTGTGATCACAAAACTGGGTTTGAGCGCGTGGAGTCCCTGCACTCGCTGTGCTGCAGCTGTCTGTGCGCCACAGTGATCCGCTGCCATGTGGAGGCAGTGATAGATGTTTAGCAGGCGGTTGAGGGAGAATGGAGAGGGACCCTTAAGTTTGGCTTCCTTGGCAGCTTCTGTCTGCAAGCATGACAGGCACAACACCGGGTAGCTTGAAGGTTGCATCGTTACTGCATCAGAACTTTCACCCAGACTGCAAAAGCCAGCCGTAATCACAATTGATAGTTATTCTCTGCAGCTTACTTATACCAAGCACTCTCAACTACTGTGTAGCCTTTGCCATGCAACCTCTTTGACGCCCGCTTCAAAGCAATGAAACGCTTCCTGTAACGACAAGTAATACGCCCTGCATGTGTGGCACCCAGTTGTAGCAATCGGACGTCTTCTGCTGCTGCCAAAGACATGACCCAGGTGCATGCAGACCGCCCCACATGCAAAGGTGCACGGCTTGCCTGTCGGTCAGACTCCTGCGTTGCCCTGGAACCCCTGACCCGCCCCGACTTGGTGCCCGCATCGAACACCGCCTTGTCCTGGGAGGCCTTGTTGTGCGATGCAATGAACGCTGCGGGCAGGAAAGGCCACCATGGCAAACGACTGGGCACACAGCTGAGAGTAATTCAGAGTGCAGCGCACCATCATGACTGTGCGTGCGCTGCCCTGACAGTCTGACAGCTATAAAACAAATGACGGACCAGCAAGCAAGAGCAAAAAAGCAGGGGTTGCAAATGTTGCCCTGCAACAAGACACTGCATGGTTCAATCTTCAGACGCCACTTCCACTGTCAGATCACCCACAAGTGATCACTCATCCTGCCACTCACTATCTGAACGCTCGCTCGCAAGTCAGTCGTGAACATACACAGCCATGTACACGCTACGCACCCTCTTACAAGCAGTTGCAAACCGACCACACCCACCTGACACAATCAGCAGTTTGGCTGTGCCAGGCAGCGAGCCCCACTCCTGTTCGTACTGAGCGGCGTGTGACTGATCGCCGCCCTGCTTGGCACTTGAAGCAGACACCTGAACGCATGGGAAAACGCACTCTTCCTGTTCTTTTTGTCTTCCTCATGTAATCATCATAACCATAAGTGTCATTCCTTAAATGCATTGGCTGCACATGTGCACATGGGCAGTAGATCGGCATACACATGTGTGCCATGGCAAGTATACAATGCTTATGAGTCCGTGCATGCAGCTAGAGAAACTGAGCATTGTGCACAGCAGCACAGACGTACTATGGCAGAATGTAGACTGGGATGTGCATGGCCATCGCAATGCCTCTGGCAAAGTCGAAGCAACGGAAACTTGAGCGGTGAGTCCTCTTGAAGTTTTCCCATGCGCCACTCACCCCTCTCAGCCGCTTCACAGCCACGTCTATGAGTGAGGTGTGACTCATGCCCGGTTGGAGCACGTCCAAGGTCAGGAGTAACCGGTCCTTAACTGCCGCGAGTAACCGCCGAGCGAGTAACTCCAGCGGTTGATGAGGTGCGTACTGAGGTGGCAAATCAAACAAGCATGCAGATGTTGCTGAGAGTGCCTTTATATGTTTGCCAGGAAGCAGGCAGGAGACAGACACTTGTCAGCAGGCACGGGTCCTCCTTGTGATGACTCACCCTTGGCCCTGCTTGCCTCCTAGCTATACACCAGCATCAGTGCTAGGCTTGAAGGGCTCCCTCACTCAGCCTTGTCTGAATCAGTCGCCTACATATTATGCTCGGATACACAAGTTCAAGCCACCCATTTCGCTAGCCCGATTACCCACATTAATTCACCTCTATTTAAAAGATGAAGGCACACTCATTGTACTGTCGTTCTTGTGCCATGCATGGTGCAGCTTGTACGTCTAGGCCCTGGCCCTACCCTCATGCCCAATTCCTGAATCCCAAGCCACTCAATCTGCTAGCTGGATGGAACTGCTACATTGTCCCACCTCGGGCTGTCCGTTGAGGGTAGGCTGCACGTAAGCGCCCCAAAGGTACCCAGATACCGCTTTGAGGTCACTCAGACTGCGTGTGACCGGCATGAAGTGAGGACACACCACACCAGAGACAAAGGGCCCTGCAAGGCTGAGGTGCCGCTGCACCAGTGCAGCATGCGAGTCGTGTGCGGAAAGGGTAGTGGGGCTGCTTGAGCGTATCCGTGCTTGAAGCTCCTGCAGTCAAGGAATGCCAGTGCCACTCAAAACAATGTCCGTGTGTGGCGAGCTTTGTGGAGTACTGACTCGGCTTCCTGGCGTGTGTCTCCCTCTCCCTCTCTCTCTCTCTCTCTCACACACACACGCACACAAAACACACGCACATCAACGCTCATGTCTTGAGTCTTTCTCCTTGCCAGTTTCCCGCCCTTGCCCCACCTGCACGAGGATGATTGCAATCTCCTGTTCGGTGTAGGCAGGAAAGTACACCTGCGTGTCAGCAGCATGCATCCTTGGCACACTTGCAAGTGAAGCGCCTACTACTGATCCATAGCTACACAGCCTCACGCATGCTATCATTGACCCGCTTTTCCTGCCGTGCTTTGCCATGCTGCTGTCCATCCAAGCACACACGTTCCAATCATTAGCATCTTTCTGCTGTTTCCTTGCCGCAGCCTATGGACTCCAATTCTAGTTCCTGGTATGCATCCCAGCACAGCCATCCATCCATGTTGCTGTCCATTTTGGCACACATGCCCGCGCCGGTTCCATCCATACTGTGCACCCCGCCAGTCATCCCCTTTCCCTTGCCCCTGACTCACTTGTGGCATGACTCCCCTGGCCAGTCCCTCGAAGAACCAGTGGCTGCTCCAGGGCACAGATGAGACCAGGATGTACGCAACGTTTGCGCCTACAAAGGACACCAGTGGCAGCAGCAATACGGTGCTGATGCTGATTGTTCACATTGGTCAGTCCTGATGATGGTGATGATGATGGTGATGATGATGATGATGATGGTGATGCATGCACTGAGGCAGGAGAAGAACGAACGTTTGAGGCGAGCAAAAACGGCAAACACGCACAAGCCCATGCGTGGCTCCATGTGATCCGTGATTTGCATGTCCTACATGCACATCTGTGGTCTCACGTGCATACCTGTGATCTCTCGTGCTGCCATCATGGCTGCCAGCAGTTGTGACCTGGCCAGGAGTTGCGCCCCATCCAGCACAATGTAAGCCGTGGGCTGCTGGGCCGGGCAGCAGCCTGCAGCCGATGGCATACCAGGACGAAGTGAAGAGCAGGTGTGGCAAACCGAAGAGTCCGTGCTCGCTCTGCTGTTGATAATTACTGTCGGGGTTGTGCCCTCAGCATAGGCGCTGGCGCCTGCGCTTGTTGGCATGGGCTGGGCTTCCGTGCTCAATAGTGTGCTGCCTTTAATACCATAGATGCCATCAATGAAGCGGTATTCAACAGCGGATATGGGTGCCACTCGAGAAGGCAGGGCCAGGGCATCAATACTCATGATCAAGAATGCACACAACTTAGCTGCTGAGCAGTGCAGCTACCGCAGCATTGTTCTTACGTGCTAGTTCATTGACAAAGTCAGCTGTGCTGTCCGCTGTGACTCCGTTGTACCCTGCCTCCCTCTTGCGCTTGAGTGCATGCAGCTGGGAGAGCAGGCTACTGAAGAGCTGCTTAGGCTTAATGGTGTCTCCCAGCTCGCAGTAAGCATGCAGACGGCCTAGCTGGCTCAGGCATGACCTGCATGCATGAGTGCATGGTGGCAAAATGGCCATGAAGTGGCTTGACAGGCTGATGTATAGCCGCATATGGTAGTGCCTGGCTCAGGCTTGCTGCCATGCAAAACTGTAATCAGGCCAGAATGGCCGTCCAGTGTGTGTCATGCCGTGCTGACAGTTTTGATACGGCAAAGGCAAACTTCATGTCCAGTGCAAACTCAACCGGTCAGTGTGGGTGTTTGAGGCTGCAGAGCCTGACCTGTTGAGATGACAGATATTCACAGGCAAACCTGAATGCAAACCTTGTGGAGGTCAAACCCACAGGTGCAAACTCAGAGCTGTGGTTGGGCAAAGACAGACTGTGAACGAGTTGCCCTCTGTCCAGACACAGTTTGGAAAGCCTCTTCTTGCGTCGCACCTGACCATGGTTGTCTTCCCAGACTTCGGGGCTCCGTATGCAAAGATATCCATGCCTGCCTGCCCAGGCCTTCCGATAAGCCGCAAGAGCTGCCCAATTTGCTTGCTGCGGGCAGGCCATCTCTTGCAAAGCTCCGAAGTTGCTGTCTCTATACTCAAAGTCGACATGCTGCTCATCGCACGAAGCGTCCTGCGCAGGCTTTGACTTCGTTTAGCGCTCAAGGTGAACTTGCGCTGACATTGCCGTCCGCACTACCCTGATCCAAGTGGTTGGAATTCAAACTTTCAGTCAGTTGCAATGTCAACCAACCAATCATGTCCGCAAACCAGTGGTCTGACACCTAGCAGGTCTTGACTGTTCATAGAATTGCATCAGCGTCAAACTCACAACCAAACATCAAAAGTGTTCACGCACTCTCAAAATCCTGCCCAGCTTCACTAATCATTCATCAAACCAGCACGGTACTGCACACTGGGCTTTGCGCACATTGAGCGCGAATGGACATCAACATCCAGTTCAAAAGGAGGCATGGGCGGCTTTCAAGGCAGGAACAGCCACGCCCGTGCAGCAGCAGGTGGTTGAAGCACACATGTCCTGGCTACAGACAGCGGCCTGGGCAGCTTTTGAGGCAGGAGCAGCCACGCCCGAGCAGCAGCAGGTGCTTAAAGCACACCCATCTTGGGCTTCTGGCAACTCGAACTGCAAGAGACCATACGGTGGTGGCGCGGGAGGCAAGGCAGGCGATGTCATAAATACATGTGTGGCATATGCTGGGTATGTACAGGCAGGAGGCGGATTTTCCTTCTTTCTGGAGCCCTTACATACAGTTGATCCCATACTCACTTCTCGAAACCAGCACACTAACAACACTATCCAGCACACTACTTGCAGCCATCCGCCCACAACAGTTCCCTTCAACGCATCCAGAGGTGACAGCTGCAGCGCAGGCACAGCTCCCACAGCCCCAGCAACCCCGTCCACCCAGCCAATCCAGAAGCAGATCAGCAGCAGCAACAGCAGCCAGAAGAACACAGGAAGCCACAGCAGCACACCAAC
>QAXH01002560.1:0-30624 GCA_004335635.1 Chloromonas sp. AAM2 | reverse complement strand
CTCTTCGTTTGGTTGTGGAACACACTTCACCCCGTGGGGGATAGACACGCACACCTGTGGCACGTCTGCAAACTCAAAAATATACCCAATCACACTTTGCAACTACAACACCCATCACCAACACCGGTTCTAGTGGTATTGATAGGAACTGTCCCAGAACTGGCAAACTTCATTTTTTTTGTCCGTGATGAAATACTAGCCATGATCTCGGCAAATCCCGGATGATCTTTCAATGCATCCAAGCCTTTCTGAGGAACCGCAGGTGCCAGTTGTAGAAGTGCAAGAATTGAAATGCTAGCCCCTCGCTTCACGCGATCCGTCAAAGCCTTGCATCCACAGTGGTGTCTGGTAATGGCAATGCAAGAAAAAGAAGCCTGTCTGGACTGAGGTAGTTCTAGCTACAGTGGTGCCCATAATTCAAATGGCGGTCCCAGGCACACTCACTTGACTCGTGCGCTACAGCACTTGTGACGTATCAAAACCATGGACGCATCAACATACCGTGACTAGTCGTACTACCTGGACAACGATGTTTGTGAGGTGGTCAGGGAGATGAGCCGGCAGACTCCGTGAAGCCATCTGTCACAGCCATTTCCAGTGGAGTGGTGTTTTTGTTCAGGTGCAGGAGTGTGCTAGTGTTTGCATCTTGGGCAATGCAGTGTCGCACCAACATTCCGCGTGCTGGCAGCTGTAGGTGTAGGCTCTGCCTGTGGTGGCCAATCAAATGATCTGGCGAGCATCTTTCAACATGTACAGCCAGAGAAACAAAGTACTGCATCAGCACATGGCTAGTTGACAGACCTGGCCTGTAAGCAAAAAACCACTGTGTGTCATCCAAAAAACAAAGTTTGCCAATTCTGGGACAATTTGTGTGAATAGGTCTGTAATACCGCCAGCAACCATTGTGTGTCAGTAAAACATGTGTGTGTGTGTGTGTGGATCGCACATGGGGCCCTAAGTGTGGTGCGGTCGGCAAGCGCGGAGCAAGTCATAACAACTGGTGGTGCGTGCGGTGGCCTTGTGTACTGTGGACGCTACAGCCAGCCAGTGGAGTAGTGACTAAGTCTTGTCTAGCAAGACATATGCTGGTTGCATGACTTTTGGCCGCTTGTGTGTTGGGCTGGGCGTTTGCCCAGTTGTTCCAAAATGTAAGTTGCAGTTGTCCCTGGCTCGCTTTCCGCAGTCTATAGTCTATAATCCCAATATGGTCAGTCTTCGTGAACCACGTGACATGTACGGATATCAATCACAACTTACTGATCACACACTGAGGCAATTTCTTTCGTGTTCACGCACAACAGCGTGTCCCAGTATGGCAATAACGTGGTGTTGTTTGTCCCAGAAGTAGGACTGCGCCGTCCATCTACATCACACATTACATACTGTGGCAGAACACCATTGTCAGTGTACCACTTCAAAGCACACAGAGTGGAACTGGATACCATACAGGACTTGTCCCAGGACTGGCAAACTCCTTTTTGGGTTTGTGGTCAAGTCAGCTATAGCTAGCGGCAGACATGTAAGAAAACAATAAGCGCACAGTGAAAGCACATGGGCTACCGTCTTATCAGCCAATGATTTCTTCATGAGTCACTGCAGGAGAGAATCTCTGATAGCTTCACTGTTTACTTGCTGCTCGCTCCTTGGCAAGCTTTTTCCGAAGCCTACCACCTAGGGGCTTCTTCGCCTGCCTACCACCGCCCCCACTACCACCTGCCATTGCCCTGCCCAGTGGTGCATCATCCTGCAATTCCTCGTCACCATCAACACCACCATTGGTCTGCCCCTGAATCCCTTTTTCTTCCTCTTCCTCTTCATCACTGCTGCTATCAAAACGGCTCTTGCCACTCCGTTTTTTGTCATGCTGCGGTCCGATCGGCACAATGGGACCCTTGCCCTTGGCCGTTATCTGATGCAGCGTAGCCTTGCCAAGCTTCTTGGGTGGGCGATCCAGGTAGTACCCGAGACCTTGTGGGCCGACCTTGAATGCATACCCTGCTCGTACGCCAGCAAATGCCTTGGCCGCAACAAACTGCTTCTGTAGCCCAGTCCCAGCTGCCTCCTGTGCTTGCGCGGCCAACTTGCCAACTTGCTTCTGCTTTTGCAACCGCTCCGCAAATGACGGCGCGCCGTTCGTTGCTGCTGCCTCCTGGTCCATTTCCCCTTCGCCTGCTCTCCGCTTTCCTTTCCGACCCTCTTGCACAGCCCCTTCCCCCTCGCCTGCCTTCTTCTTACCCTTTCCTTTGGCTCTGTCCTGCAGGGCAACCTTCAGCGCTGTTCTAGCGCGTCCTGCCGCCCCGCTCCCCCCAAGCCCTTCCAATAAATCCTCTGCTTCTAGCCTAGCATCCGCCTCATGGTCTTCCACCGCCCCAACCGCAGCATCATCCCCCTCGTCGTCTGCTTCCCCTTCTTCCTCGGCCTCCCCGCCCAACCCAGCAGCCTTTGCTTCCATAGCCGCCAGCCGCCGCTCGGCCTCTGCTGCACCTGCTGGCCCCAGCTTCGCCTCAGCTTCCTGCCATGTGCTGGCCAGCTGTACTAGGTTAGGGTCCAGGGCTTGGGAGTGCTGTTGTAGCAGCTCTAAAACGGGTGCAGCAAGGCGTGCCTGCATGCCAATATGAACGCATTGAGTGATAAGTACACTGCAGTCACAATGGCGGCTCATACATGTGCAGTCATTGAATGACTGCATATGTGATGTGGAATGCACTTGCACTTGGGCGGCTGAGCACAAGCATGGCGGCTCAGCCACAGCCAACGGCTGGCCCATACTGTCATTTGTAGGACGCGTCCTTGGAAGGGCCTGTTCATGTCCCAACACCAGATATGCATGCTGTGCAGTTGTCCTGTGCCAAGGACCGTTGGGGATGCGCTAGGCTCAGGCGAAGAAATTCAACCATTGTTCGGGATATCGTCACCGAGGGTACTCAGTAGCGCGGATAACAATCATCATAGCCACAGATGTATTACGTATGCATGTCAGCAACAGCCTGTCTTGTTTGCATGCATGAGTATGGCAAAGTTTACACACATGGCTGACGTGCTTCAACAGTCACTTCGTTTGTCATTCGAATCCATTTGACCAAGGGATACTGGCCAGCGCTGCCCCAGGACATCCCTCAGCACAAGGTGCACTCACAGCCTTGCACTTGCTGCCCCGCCCTGCCCTCAGCTGCCCACAGAGAGTGATACACATGTGTCAGCCTAACCACTCACCAGATTGCGTGTAAAGAAGCTGTATGCATGCCCGTACGCCGCCAGCCGCCCAGTCCTGCCCACCCTGTGAATGTATGTGGCCAGGCTGCCGGGGAAGTCATAGTTTACCACGTAGGGCAGCAGCCGCACGTCCAGACCGCGGGCAGCCACGTCAGTTGCAACCATCACCTGAGGCGGGGCAGGATGGGGGAGCTGACTGATTGCTCAGCAAAACCGTGTTTGGGGAGCAAAGTGACAAGAACAATCATCAACCTTTAGTGACCCACACTGTATCAAGCTGAGCACCTTTCTGAATAGCTCGCCAAGAGGGTTCAAGGCAATGGACGAGGACAATGTATGACCATGCAATTCAGATTTGGTTGCGCATGCTTAACACGTGCGTGAATTAGGCGACGTGCACATGCTAATTATGTGCAGATCATGCACATGCAAGGTGGCCACGAGTGGCTCAGGCGAAGAAATTCAACCATTGTTCGGGATATCGTCACCGAGGGTACTCAGTAGCGCGGATAACAATCATCACAGCCAATGTGACACGTTACACTGATATGGTGTGATAACCTTACTGATATGGTATATGGCGTGATGCCATGCAGTTGAATGCCCTGTGACAGCCCGCCCACCTGCTATGGCACACCCTGCACTCATTGCGCTCACTTATTGCCTTGTGCACTCTTCATGCTGCAGCTGGCTCATGGACTCTTAATGCATCCAATCATGCATGGTTCTTTAACCAGGGCGAGGCAAGTCCATGATAATCGTGAATGCCGAAGGGCTGCCATATGGTCCTGCGCCTGTACTGAATGGTATCTTGTGTGCCCAAGCCTGTCTGCGACCCATCACATGTCACTCCGCTGTCCAGCACTTTGTCATGTGCGTCACTTCCTGATCCATTGTTTAAAACCGTGACAGTGCCCCCCTGTGCCTTCCAAGGGCCTGCCTTACTGGCCCTGCGAGCGTACCAAATGCTGTCCGGACATGAGCTGGTGTATGTGTCGTGTGCCAGAGCCTCTCGGGCAACTGACACCCGTCACACCAGTTGCCCTGCTTGTCACCCAGCAAAAGCCAATCCATCGCCCACCTGTGCCTTCCCGCTGCGAAAGTCCCTCATCGCCTCCTCCCTCTCGGGCTGAGACCGCTGACCATGCAGCATGACAGCGCGCAGACCCTCTTTCGCAACTAACTCATGGATGAACCGAACAGTCTGCGAACAAGGAGGACGAGGAGCATTTCTCGGCAACACAACCGTCATGGCTATATCGACACTCCATCCACTTTGCCAGGAGCACTAGCAGGCCTGTGCAGAGTCTGTTGAAAAGAATTGCAATCAGTCATAGCACATGCACGGGATGTTCTTGATCGGGGCCTGGTATGGTTGGCCTCTCACATCCACCTCAAGAATGCAACTCACCACACAACCACAAAACAATTCAACGGCATCAGCGATTGCGCGTCCCAGACAAAACATCACCATCGACCTAATGGCAGAAGAATGCCCTTGCACTTGAGCCACAGGGCACTTGCCTTAATGCGGTTGGCGAAGATGAGCACACGCGGCACGTTGCGCATGGTGGCCGCCTTGGCCTTGATGGCTGCCAGGTGCCGCAGCAGCTTGGCGGGCTTCTTGTGCTCCGCACACACCTGGACAACCTGAAGGAACACCCAGCAGGGACAGGGCATGTACGTTTACCATTTCAGCAACTCAAGACGGCATGCAGCAAACAGAGACGCAGGCACGTCCAATGCCCTCATCACTATCATGGAACCCTGCTGCCATGTGCTGCCATGTGCTGCTGACATGAGTTGGCGACGTATGCAACACAGGCCATCAGCAGACTGTGCAAGCATCACTACAGCAACCTGCTGCTGACTGATACATAGTTCAACCAGCAGCCACGCATTCATGTGAAAAGCTCTGCAGACACAACTATGCTGATTCCCATTCCACATCTCGCTGTCCACACCTGCATGACAGTCTTGCTGATGGATGCAGCCGAGTGGGTGGTGACCACCCTCTGCGCCCCCGGCAGCAGCCACTGCCCCGCTGCCTCCTGCACAGCCTCAGGCATGGTCGCACTGAACAGCAACACTTGAGGCCTTGACGATGTGGCCACTGCGGATGCGTCCCCTGACTCCGCTGCTACTGCAGCCGCCTTGCCAAGCTTCCGCTTCTTAACCGGCGCAATGGCAGCAGGTTCGGGTGTGGGTGCGGTTGGTAGGAGCATTTGATGCAAGCGCTGCAGTTGGGTTTCGAACCCCAGTGACAGCATTTTGTCTGCTTCGTCCAGTATCACGACCTGCACACCCTGAGTATCAGCGCCAGTAGCGTTGCCCTGGATTGTGCTTGTGCTTGCAGGCCCGGCGGCGGTGGCGTCTGCGTCAGGAGTGGTAGCGTTGCTGGTGGTGTTTGAAGGTGTTAATCGCAGTGCCCCGTCGTCGATGAGGTCTAGAAGGCGGCCGGGCGTGGCCACTACAATGTGGGGGTGCTTGGACAGGAGCTCCACCTGTACGTCAACACAGACATCCGATGCATCACTAATACAAGCCGAGAATACTGACCGCCGTAACTCACAAGGTGGCCGCACAGTGGAAAGCAAGAGTGACCAATTCGTCTGTGTACAAGGCCCTGCAGGTTCCCACGTGACAGCCTGCATGGCTCAGGGGGCGACATGTGCTGAGCGCCTGGGCATCTTGTATATGTTTGGCTGGGGCACAGAAGTTTGGACCTTGGCAAAGCGCTTGGGTGCAGAACACCTCGAGCGGTCTGTTTACTGGCCCTTGATTGGCTGATGCACTCCTGCCATGCACCTTGACACGCTTGCACACAGCAGCACCTACTCCCACCCTAGCCCTTGATTTGATCAGCACCCCCAGACGCACACAGCGCCGCACACACTCTACCTGCTGTTCCTTGGGCACGCCCCCATACAGGCACACCGAGCGCAGCCCTGAGGCCTTGCGCAGCAGGCGGCAGGCACTGGCTATCTGCAGCGCTAGTTCGCGGGTGGGCGCCAGCACTAGCGCTGCGGGGACACAGGGCTCGGTGGTTGAGGAGTGGCCTGCTTCCTGCAGACAGGTGTGTGCACACAGGCGCTTGGTCACACTGTGTGACATGCACAGGGCTTCTGGCGGTAGAATGTGGGTTGCATCACTGGTGCAGGTCGGCAATGCAGGTGAAATGAAAGACTGCAAGGTGGCAAGCTAGGCAAGTGCCACACAAGGAGCATTCGAGTCGGCATGTGCACAAGCATGGGATAGGTGGCCTGACTTGACCCATTCCTATGTGAGCTACCGGCGTCAGCTCAGGCAGCATGCATTTGACTATTGGTGGAGTAACAGTGCTGATGATGGACCGCCATTCGGCTCAGGCGAAGAAATTCAACCATTGTTCGGGATATCGTCACCGAGGGTACTCAGTAGCGCGGATAACAATCATCATAGCCGAGGGTCACATGCTATGAGACAGTGCAACGTGATTACGCCGCAACACGGGCATAATCGTGAAAAGCCATCCAGCTGTCTGTCTTTAGGCCTAGCATACCAAATGAAGCAGACGCTGCTCCTAGCCATCCACATGCACTTCTACCGGCTAGCATCGCCCCTCACTGCTATCCCATCTGCATCACTCCTCCTGCATGCCCTCCAGAATCTGCAACATGTCTTCGTTCTTCATGGACGTCTGGGCATGCAGCTCAGTGGGACCCATATAACAGAATTATCCGAGAAGTTTCCATCAGTCTGTGCCTCACCTTGAGTCTCAGCGCGGTGGGCAGCAGGTACGCGAGTGTCTTGCCGCTGCCTGGCTCAGCCACGCCCAGCACATCACCGCCCGCACATGCAAGCGGCCAGCACGCCTCCTGCAAACACAAGGCGTGTTGATTAGTCAGTTGGTTGGCACGGGTAGCATGACTGTTCCAAGGGATGAAGTGCAAACCACATGCAGCGTTCTTTCTCATTTCCATCGATATGTGCTCTATGGTTGGTGCGTGCCACGCTGCCTGCCAGATTGAAGGCCTGACAGTCCGACAATGGTGGTCGTAAAGTCTCATCAACCACGATGGCATGCCACAGCAGCAATGTACAAGCAGGCGTATTGAATTTGCGTTTCTCAACATTTGAATGCTGTCAAATGTCGCAGATGCAATGAGGAATGCGCTAGGCTCAGGCGAAGAAATTCAACCATTGTTCGGGATATCGTCACCGAGGGTACTCAGTAGCGCGGATAACAATCATCATAGCCCGGCATGGCATGCTTACACATAATGCTTCAGCTCGCTGCCCTCTGGCTGTGTGCATGCTGGCAATTCAAAGCATCGACTGGGAAAACGCTGCTACGATGTGGCGTAGATGAAGGTAGATGCACATAGATGCAGGTAGACGCACGTCAAAGTGCACTGTCACGCACAAGCCCACCATCACCATCAGTGAGCCTGGAGCCCGGGCTGTGACCCCAACAAGGAGGCTTTGCGTACTTGACTATCTCCAAAAAGACCACTAAACACACGGTTTGTTACAATTGGCTGAGCGTCCTGTACCTGTATGGGTGTTGGCTCAGCGAAGCCCTGCGACATCATGAAGGAGCGGATGAGCGGGGCGTAGGGCGCAAGCGCCACGGCCTGCACCACCGGCCCGCCCCCGGCCGGCAACCCCCCCGCCTGGCCGCGTGCCTCGCTGCGTGCGCGGGCGGTGTCAGTGGCCTGCTGCTGGGCCAGCTCCGGATCCAAGAGGTGCACACCCGTGGATAGACGCACCTGCAGGGGCACGAGGGAGCAGCGTGTGTTATGGTCCCACGCGGGCATTAGTCACATCCATTCATACCCTGGTGCGGGAACAGCAGTCATCTGTCACACGCAACCACACCACTAGATGGAGCAACAGAAGCAGTGTTCATGCGTCGCGCACGGTCATACCACACAGGCCCAACTGCCGTAATCGTCACGCCGCACTTGGTGCAGGGGCGCACAGACCTATCTAAAGATCAGTGCCACATCCTTCACCACCTTCAGATACCCGGTTACCAATCAACTACCAGCCAATTACCAATCAATTACCAATCAGTCACCAATCAATTACCAACCTTTTACCAAGTCTGTGAATAAGCGCTACAGACGTGCCTGTTCACAGAAGCGGACGGTCGGGACATAACACGGATATCAAAATGCATCCAGCAGCAGGTGCAATTGAGGCATCTAGCAAGCAGCAGGTTGAATGCCAGCAGTGTCATCGATTTAATAAATGCACCATTGGCTTACCAGGCCAGCGGGTGCTGCTGGTTTCTGTGCCCTTGCCTCGGCCTTCGCTTTGTCCTGGCGCTGCTTGAGCTTCAACGCCTTCGCCTGACGCCTGCTCAGGCCAGGTGGTTGGGAACCGGCATCTGAAAAGAAACCAATTAATGACCAAAATGTTCAAGGAAAAGCCGCAATGCACAGTTGCTGTGCTGTTGCCACGACGCACGGCTTGAATCAAAACTACCAAAACCATACAGTTAAGTTACACAACAGTCATATTTTTGCGTTCAAAAGTGTGCACGCAGCCTGTACCTGCGTTTGCTTCAGGTGTCGAGGTAGTGGCGGCTGCATGGCTAGTGCGGCGCTCCCGGTCAGCCGCATCCGCTTCCATGTCAACAGCATCCTGTATGTGTGTGCAAACAAATAGTGTAAATAGTGTGCTAACAGCCAGTAGCTTTGCATGTTGATGTGAATGAAGCTCCAACTTGAACAGTCAGGTCAGTCTGATGGCAACACTCATGCTCAAGCATGACGACCACCAGTCTCTTACCCTTCACAGGCATTGAGTCTGCGCAGACACATTGACTGTTGATGGGGATGGCTTACTCACGGTGTGCTCGTCGTCGCTGTCACTGGCTTCAATCTTGCCATTCCATTTCCTATCCTCGGCATTGAGTGCTGGTTCCTGGTAGCACATGCCTGAAGGTGTCAGCAAGAGGCAACCCTGATGGTCCTCACACGCATGCATGTGGCAGGCCAGGTGCATCCAAGCAAAATAGCTCTGGGCTGCAAGGGTTATGAGCATCCAAGCGCAGAATGAGATTAGAGCCTGATTGGGCCCCAAGCTGAGCAACCCGTGACTTTGCCGAACAAGTCCAACAATATCAAGATGCAGTTCTAGTGGGCCAAGCACCTTTTTCCTTTCTTAGATTGCCTGGTTACAGTGGAGGTAAGGCTTGGGGTTTGTTCAATGGCTTGCATTGCCTCACCCTGACAGAGACGACGTGTCTTTCGCTTCTTGCGATCCCTGCGGGTTGCCTTATCCGTTAAGGACAGTTCCTCAGCACCTTTGGCAGCCGCTTTCCTCCATTTCTAACAGCACACACAGGGTGAGGGTGAGGTGAGTGCCATGTTGTGGTCATGGCGGGATGAGCATAAAGAAGGTGACATCTGCCATCCGTAAGTGCTGCAGTGCGCGACAGCGTCATGCTCCTGCCCAGCAGGCCAGAATAAGTGTGCATGCGCATCTACGGCGGCGCCTACCTTCTTCGCCTGCTTGCGCTGCGCATAGTCTTGCCCCATGATGGCAACACGATTATGGAGAGCCGTGGAGCATGCTCTGACGAGCAACAGCAACAGCACGGCCAGGGAGCTGAAATGACTTTGACAACTGTGCACGTGAGAATTGCAACCGATTTTGCGGAAAGGTTCTGGAAAACACAGGGTTTTCGACTCTCACAACCTACAAGAACCTGCATTTGCTTCTTCAATTTACAGTGCCGAGTGCCAAGGAGTGCATCTTGCTACTTTCACCTTCAGCACCGATGGCTCCCGTTAAGATTTTCGTGCTGTACTGTGGTGGATGAGGTGAATACGCTTTCGTACTGCTGCGCGTTGTCTTCCCTGTGCCGAGACATGCGCACGTTGCCTGCGCGTTGACTTAGTCATCGGTCAGTTAGACATGACCGACTGAGCAACAAAAGCAGCTTGTGGTTTCTGTGCCTGCATTCGCCGTCATGCAGGGTACGTGCGCCATTACAACGCGTTCAAGGTAGAGTTCAAGTGGGCCTCTGACGTCTGCATCCCCGCTATCATAGCTTGAACACTTGCTTGAGCGATCGTTGCTCCGTTGCCTCGTTTGCAGCGCGATGTAATGGCTAAGTTTCAAGGCGCCGACATAACTATGGAAGGCCAGGTAGGAGTCGCATGTCGGGCATGCTGGGGGTCAGCCTTTCATAAGACCATGAAAGCGGGACCACGCTCGCCTTCCCCACACACCTTTCCACCCTGTCATAAGAGCATGAAACCAGGCCTGAGCAAGCGTAATAAAAAAGGGAAAGGCAAGTGGAAAGGGTTCAATCCGGTGCGCAGACACCCCTTCAAGGTGTTTCTGTCAAGCCTCTGTCAAGCCGTGCAAGATGTCAGAGGCCGTGATGTCATCAACGGTGATGTCACCAATTATTATTATGGAATCCCTCCCCTCTGGTGATACAGTCATACAATCGTTCGCGCACGCACCCTCACATTCACACGAGCCATCAAACACAGCATACCGACGTTCGGAAGGCGCTGCTTGAATGCACAGACAAGTAGCTTAGAACATATGTAAAATGTAAAATGTAAATATGTATATAATATGTACACAATGACAGCGGAAGTACGAAAATTCACTACTTGTTCCGGCGCTGCATGCAGCCCACCCCGGACACCTCAGGGGCGTTCGAGGTCTCCATCAATGGCAATCTCGTGCACAGCAAGCTACGTGGGATGGTGAGTCTAGGCCAATGGCTGAGACTGTGTCATGCTATGTGTGCCGTGACATTTGGTGTTTGAAAACTGCAAGTGTCATCACCAGACCAGCAACTTACATCAGCACCTGGTGCAGTGTGCCGTGATCCCTCAAAACCTGTAAGCATCATCACCAGGCCAACCATGTACAATGTTGCATAGACAAGCGCTGAAAATATAGACAGGAGTATTGCGGAAGTTTTGTCTTGTTGGGCAACTGAAAGCACGGAATATCCATTCTGGCACTTTGGCTTTTTTTTTTGCATACAGATGTGGGCGTTGACAGTTTCTCGAAGTGCGTCCCCCCTTCAATTGTTATATAGCTTGGTTTGCAGGTGTAGCAGCAACTAGCAGTCCCTGTACAGCATTCCCTCTTCTCATCTCATCAGCATCATTGTCGGCAACAACACCAGGGCAGTCTTCTCATATCTATGCAATTCAAGCTCACCAGTGTGGTGCCTACTTGCAGGGTATTCCCAGTACGCCTGCTGCGTTGCAGCCTATCTTCAACGCTGTTGAAACTGCTCTGAAGTACATCCCGTGATCCATATGGCAGCTCTGGCTGGCTCCTGTACAGACTTGTGTGCAGAAGATGCACGGGGAGGGGGTCTGACATGATGGCGTCTATGAGCAACGAGTACATCGTCAGCAGGCTGCTTGAGAAATTTGAGCCTCTCCCTGTGCGCACTGCATGCTTCTTGTACGCGGGCCTGTCAGCCAACGATTACAATGCCAAAAAAAGAAGGTTGCCCAGTTCTGGGACGATTTCCAAGAACTGCGTTGGTTCCAGTGTAGGACCTGCCGTTTGCGGCTACAAATCAAGTCGTGTGCCTGCCGTTTGCGGCTACACATCAACTTGACCGCCCAAGGCATTGTATCTGCCATTCGCTGCACGCATGAGCTGCAAGCAGACATGGCCAACTTCATCGACTGGGTACATACCCCCTGCACCATAGCTAGGCTGGCGTGATGCCTTGAAAGGAAAGCCGTGATGCAACAACCATGCTGCCTTGGGTGTCTTGACGCAGTATCAAAAGCACGCCTACATACCCCTCCACATGCCTACCACTACCTACCTAAAATCAGGGTGTCTTTGCCACACTGATGGACAGGGTTGGCATTGATGCCTGGGGCCAACTTTCACAGTATGTGCAGGTATTGATGTAAGCTTCAATTATGACAAGATTCAAGCCCAGGCTGCGAACCCTATGAAAAGCTCCGTCAAGTGCACGCAGTTTACGCACTCATCGCAAATCAGGCAACTTTGCCACGCTGCCAAACAGGGTTCGCAGCGACCTACGGGGCCAATCTTCACAGTATGCATAGGGAAGGACGTCAACTTCACACAGAACAAGTATTAAGTCCATACGTAAAGCTAACCTTACAAAAGGCCCGTCAAGAGCACGCAGTCATCGCAGTCATCGATGTGCAGAAATCAAGTGTTTGAATGTTTCAAGATTGTGGTTTGAGCATGCGGTCTTGAGCACGCGGTCGTGTCCACGATCATCATATGCATGACTGCTACTACCCGGAAGACCCAACGCAGCCACCGCACAAGTGGCACTCGGTTTACGCACCCTGCGCGAACACTCCATGCTCTCACTTCCCGTATGCAATCATGCAGTTTGACAGGGCAGTTACTACAGTTACTACGAGGCTCAGCGCAGGCAGCGCACCCGTTGCATTCACTGCACGCGGCCTGCGCTTCACTTGCTGATGTGGTAGGCGCGCACTGCCTTGAACTGTCGCAGTCCCAGCACGTTGAGTGCTCTGGCTGATACTTTAGCCATCCACCTCTCGAGGTGCTTGGCTACTTCTGCACTTGCTTTCCAAGTTGTGCATTTGAGCGCCACAGCGTCGTGTGGGCTGTCAGCTGACCTTGGGACGGACAATCCCAGCTGCTTGGCCATGCGCCGGATGTAGGAGAAGACGTCCACTGCCCGCAGGTACCCCAGCACTTGCACGAGCGTGGCCCTGAAGCCAGTACCATTGGTGGTGCACGAGAACTCTGGTGGGCTGACAGGCAAGGTCCTTCCTGCCACTTGGGTGTTGAAGATGGATGGAAGGCCAGTAGCTTGGCCCAGACAGGCACCTTCAGCACACCACGGAGCTTTCTTGCAGCACCTATGTGCTGCTGGAGGCTGCGCATGTGCCTGTTGTTCTGACGCAAGCACCTTTGGCACAAGCGGGCTGGTGAAGGCATGGCAGAGCGGCTGTGATGGGTCCATGGGGCGAGCACCACATGATTAGTGGTCTCATGCAAAGCAGCTGTAGGGTCTGGCATGGCCGCAAGGTTGCGATTTGGGTCAGAACCCTTGTGCCGATTATCAGTTCGGGACCATCAGGGCCACCTCAAGGCGTGAAACACTTTGTTACATGCGCAGACAGTCGCAAAAGACGGCATCGGCAGAGCTGCTACCGTTCGTGAGTTCGTCAAAGAAATGACCGTTTGGCAGGAGTGACAGGCATGTGATACCCCTCCTGCTGATTGCATTCGCAGGACATGCTTGAGCATATGGCCCAAGTATCGTCTGCCGCTGACTGTGAAGATCAGCAGACCGCACACTGTGGTCTACTGTGGTCCACTCTGGCTGGACGCTCTCCTCCTCACGCCTGTGTAAGGGGTGTGGGCGCCACAATGTCCATTGCTAGTGCCTGTGCGGCCTCCCCAAAGCCCACGTTGATCAGCAACTGAGCCAGCCACCTATAATGGGGCATCGTGAAACACATGCGCAATTGTAAGTGTGTGCGTAATGCAGTAGGGCAAGCTCGTGTGCAGTATGCAAGCTGGACGACATGAACAACCTATTCATTCGGTAGAGGTCGACAAACTGAGCTGAGCTGAGCCAGAACAAGGGCTGTCGAGGTGAACTAGAAGCGTGTGAACTAAAAACGTGTGCTGTTGAGCGCAGCTAAAGATGTGAGATGATCGACGAGCACTGCTCTGTCCATAGGCCCAGACACTCGCAACTGACCTGCGTGTGGCTTCGTCGTTTTTGAGACAGGCTGTGAACTGTGGGTTTCGCAGCAGCTCGGGCAGGCAGGAGCGCAACGCCTCACGGGCTCTGCAGACAAGTGCGGTGGCAAACACATGACTGATATGCACAGGCATGAAGCAGCCTGATGGCAGCCGGATAGTTGGATGCGGTTTAGCAGCAGAAATCGTGCCTGCAATGCATGGTACATTTGTGAACATCCGGCTGCTTGAAAACTCAGCCGCTTGAAAACATACGTGCCAAAGCAAATCATGTGTTCAGGTGGCTCAGAGGGGGCTAGCCGCGAATGTGCCAGGACCAGGTGCAAACCTTAAAAACCACGATCAGGCATTATCCAAGGGAAAAAGGAAAGAGTTTTCCCTCCCCACCTGGGATTGTCTGACAGTCTGAGATAGCAGCGAATGATGTGCTTGAGAAGGCGCTGTGAGGGCTGCTCCTGGGCTTGGGCCTGTGAGGAGGCACATACAACCGCAACCATTAGCACGGCCGTGGACGCGATAAAGACAACCATCCATGACTGCTCCATTGCTGAGAAATGATCGCACTCGAGCAAGGTAGCGCCGATGACTGCAATTGTTGTCAAGGTCCTGTCTGGTCCTGAACCTCACAATGGACGCAAGGACAAAGATCCAGCACTGGGTTACAGCTAGTGCAAACCCTTATTATTGCAATTGATGTTGATGCACCTGGTGTCGCTCTGCGTACGCCCATGCAATGACATGTTCACGGGACAGCTGAATCCTGGACACACTGCACAGCTGGCCCTGATGCATTGGCACTGTCGGCCCTCACTTGGCTACGCTGCCCACCTGTGCCACCACCATGTTGCCCAGAACAGCACCAACGGCGAAGAATCGCTCGGCTGTAGCACACACATATTGCAGGCCAACCTGTGATGCAGGACGACAGAACAAGCCATGACAGCCAGACGAGCAGTGGGAGGTACACATGGTCTAGTCTATTTCCTTAAACTGTTGAGCTGGCATGGCTTCTACAGCTTCTACAGAGCGGTGTGCGTCTGCGTCTGTTGTCTCCTGATGAAACATGTGTCCAGCCAGGGCGGGTGCATGTCCACTCACGCACATCCGGCAAATCCGAAGCCCCTTGACTCCTTTGTGCTGCCTATTGATTACTCACATCATCCAGCAGAATTTTCTGCACAATGAAGGTGGCTACAGTCTTCGATAGCTCACTGCCTATCTCCATGGTGCGCAGGCAGAGAGGGATGATCTCGGTGGACAGGAGAAAATTGATCACGTCAGTGTCGTCCACCTGTACATGCACTGCAAGTGACCGTTACTTTGCTTGTTTGAATCAGGGCAGCGTGCCGGCGGGCCATTTCCGCCGCAAAGGAAATGACTGAGACCGTGTCCGAGAGTTCTGTCCCTGTCAACATGGCATGCGTGGACTGCATGTGCTGCAACCTGCTGGTACAGACTGCTCAAACCACGTGCACTCCCTGCATGCATTGGCCTGGTCAAAGCCCTCTCCCATTCTGCATGCTGCAACTGCTCCCACTCAGTATCACCTTGACTAGTGCTCCAATGACGCCAAGGCTGGTCAGCCGCAGGTACTCAAACGGCCTTGTCTTGCTGGACGTGCTCAAGAATGGGTAGAGAAAAAGAGGGATATGCCCTGCGAGATGCAGCATGGAATTGTCAGTCAGGTTCTGGGGGGAAGGGCGCCCGCCTGACTTGCATGGCTGACGCACCTTGAAGAAACATGGACCTGGTATCTTGGTGCGATGCCACACATTGTAGCAATGCCAGCGCATTGCACACACGGTTGGAGGCGTGTGCCGTCAGCGCTGGAGGGTTTAGCAGTGGGTAGATGGAGATGATCTCTTGTAACAAAGCTGCGATAGTGCCGAAGCTGTACCACAAGTAAGGTGCCAGCTCAGGGAAGTTCTCCCTCTTCTTGCTCAGCTCCAATAGCGCATTCTCTCGCGTTTGCGGGTTGATGAGTTGGTGGACGTATGACTCAATGCTCTCCGCGCCTGCGCCTATGACCAGGCCAGCCATCTCAGGCTGATAAGCTAACACTTTAAATCTGGTTCCAACTTAGGTTTTCTCTTATCGACAGTTCTGCAAGCACGGCGCTGTCGGCAGAATTCAGATCAGCCGCCTACTCCAAGCGTTGAGAAGATTGGTGTCTTGACGATCCTTTAGCTGCTTGAAGACTGGCACACTCATGCAGGCTGCAGCCAAGTGTTTGACCTGGTCGGTTAGGAAACCGGCGCCACCCAGTTGGTTTGCCCCTTGCTGCATCAGCCTTGCCAGTTGTTGTGCACAGGAGCTCCATGCCACAGCCTAGCCTGAGGCTGGCATCAGGGCCAGAGGTCAAGGCAGCCCTTGCCCTCCATCGCCATGCCAAGAATGCTGGGAAGCCAGCCTTCTCGCCAGCTCACTTGCAAGCTGTACAGCAACAAGTGCTAGGAGCCCCTGACGCCCTATGTGTGTGTACATGGCTCAGTGATGGCCCAGGAGAGCCTGAACAGTTGGTTGGCGCTGCATGCGGCACGCGACATCATTCGGAACAGCAGGACACAGATGACAGTAGCCTACGCATCTTATCCGTGGTGGTGCGGGCCGACATGCGCCGTCAAGGCCTGGGTACACGCCTGCTACAGTTCCTAGCAGCCTGCTCACAGCAGCAACATCTTGACCGGGTCTACTGCTGGTATGATGGCACCCAGCCCAGCCAGGAGGCACTGCTCAAACGGGCAGGCTTCACCCTCAAAGCACAGTCTCAAGCTGACGTGCCAAGCCCCAGCTACTTGCAGCATGCTCAGTGTGCGCTCCTAGCCATAGGCGCCATAACCTCCACATCCCATCTCACAGCCACTGCACCGACGGCACCACTGTCAGCATCTAACCCATTGCAGCCAGCCCAAGACACCCACACCCAGCAAGGGCCAACCGCAGCAAGCGTCACGACTGACATCAACACTGCGGACGTTTGGCCTGCTGATGCGTCACAGTCAGCTGCCGGTGCTTTCGAAGCCGCCCATGTGCCAGGTGGCCACCATCCAGCCGGAGAGGCGCGTCATACAAATGCCACAGGCAGGGCCAGTCCAGTCAGTGCGTGGGATAGCCTCGCTGATGCTGCTGAGCTGAACGACCATGGCAGTGAGCTGAACGACAAAGCATCAGGCTCTTCACCGCCGGCAAGCACGCAGGACAGTTCACAAACCACCAGTTCCAATCAGGGCAGCGCCCATGATGCGTCGATTACGCAATCAGAAGGTTGGACCATCCAGGATATGAGCATGGAACACCTTGAGCCTGTCACCAGGCTACATGCAGAAGCCACTTATCTGGGTGCACCTGTGTTTGGCACTGCGCACAAGTTTGAAGGCGTCAAGGTGCGGGGCAGGTGGGATCCGAAAAAATCACCCAAAAAAAGCAACAATGGTTGCTGGCGGTAATACAGACCAATTCACACAAATTGTCCCAGAACCGGCAAACTTCTTTTTTTTTTTGGTGATGTTAGAACTGTCGAGAGTTGGTATCGTATGGGCAGCTATGGGTTTGCCGTAGGCTTCTCGTGGTGCAGAGCATTGCACCATGCCACAATCATGCTGCCTTGGGTGTTTTGCCGCAGTATCAAAAGCACGCCAACATACCACTCCTGCTGATTGAATTCGCAGGAAATGCTTGAGCATATGGCAAAAGTATCGTCTGCCGCTGACTGTAAAGTTGATACGGTGGCGTTGGTGGCAACGCGGCAATCAGCAGACCGCACATGTGATACTCCAGCTGAGCCTTCCACTGTGGTCTGTGGCGCTATCACCGCACAGCTTGAGCAGTTCGACACTGTGAAGGGTCCTGCTTTGCAAATTGTAGTGTTGACGTTGGCCGTGGCAGAGGCGGAGCGTGGCAAGGGCCTTGCAAGGCAGTTGCTGGATGAAATGCTGAGAAGCGCTGTAGATTTGGGTGCTGTGAGGGTTGTGGCGGACGTGGCTGGAACTGGGATGTCTGGCCAGGCAGGAGGCAATGCTCCTGCCCTCAACTTCTTCACCAGGCAAGGCTTCCGGCCCACTCAGCCTGCGCATGTGGCCACAAGTGCCAAGGACGTCAAGCCTAAGCAGGCAGGGTTTAGGATGGGTAAGGCTGGCAGCAGGCAGAGCGGATCTATGGCTTTGAAACGGAAAAAGGGTGCACAACGGGTACCGGACATGGGTAGCAAAGGCTCAAGTGTAGAGTTGATGCTTGAGCTTGAGCCTTCCATGCATGGTGATGTGATGTCTGGCACGGGCGAATTTCCACAGTTTGCACCAAGGCAGGCTGTAAAGTGCAAGGCAAGTTGTAGAGACGGTAAGAAGTTGCCTGGATGCATGGCTGCTGCCTGCACAGGCGCACGCATGGCCGCGCTTGGTTGTATCAGGCCAAACCTTGGTCCACGGGTGAACTATTACCGCATGCATGCCCCACACGCTCGCCTATCCACCCTCAAGTTATTGTAAATCATTGCAGTCCACGTTGTAAAGTGATTCAGATTCTTTGGTACGAGTATGGATTTCATGTGGCATTGGTCGACAGAGTACTTCTCGCGTTGGCGGGTTGGGCTGCCTCAACCATGTGAGATGGATCTCGATTTGACCGCAGATCAAGGCTGCATTGTTGTTTCGCCTGCCAGTTGTCTCAGAACCGGCATTTGCATTTTTCCCGGGCAAGCTGCCCCTTTAGTTGCAGCTGGTGCCTTGCAAGCTTGTGTGTGTTTACATCTGTATCTGTGTTGTCCCACATTTGTAATATAACATCCCTTTTCACAATCTGGCCAGTTCTCTGATCTGGTAACTCTGATACTTGTAGCAAGGTGGCAGTGAACAGGCAGGCCTGGCTGTGATTAAACGAGGTAAACAAAAGAGTCCAAAGAACAAGAGCACACATGGGTTTTGTTACGAATATCCACTGCTGTGGTCCATGGCCACACATGGCGGCAGCAACGACATGGTTGTTCTCTCCACTGACTTTGATTAGTGTCCAGATGGCGACAGTCAGCACCAACCACGAGAAGCGCTGTAACCACCACCTGGGCCTGCACTCGTTTTCAGCAACGCTTACCGGATTTTGCTGACATGCTTCTAGGTTTTCCAAGCCAGGGATACGGCTTCGAGTGGACCACTTTACAAGAGCAGCGACGCCTCGTGTTTGCTGCGCAAGAGTTAGCTGCTGCCGTGCAAAATCCTGAACCGGCTTCATGGCCGGTGCTAGCCGCTGGCGCCAGCATGTCTGCCTCTGACGTGGATCACAGCGCGTTTAATTCTGACACCCAGCCTGCGGAGATTTGTTCTGATAACCCTAAAAACGAATGTGTTAGGGCTTTCTGCTGCATCCCAGCCCATCTGTACAGCTGCTACAGCCAGGTGTACTCAAGGTAATACCGATGTGCAAACAAGCCAGGACTATTTGCGTTTGCTGTTCCAGATCCTGCTGCGCATGCTGTGGCCTTGCAATCTTTGGGTAGCAGGACTAGCTGCTTCGTTAAGGCCAGTTTTACGGGGTTCCTGATCCTCACATGGCCTAGCAGCAGCTGTTGAACACGTCAGCTGTTTTGTCCACTCCAATTTATGGGGCTTTGAAGAGGTGGTGTCTCAGCAATTGTCATATTTTGCTCATCTAGATGTCCAGATCTGATTCGGCAGACAGTTGATGCCCCACTGGCCCTTCCCGTACAGTCGCCCAACCACTCAAATTTCTACATGAGCAAACAATCCGTTGAGGCCTTTTGCAGACCACCTGTATGTGTTATGCCTAGCTGCAGTGAGCTCAAGCGTCTGAAGAGCGCTGCAGAATCCAATTTTCTTGGACGCTACTGCGCACGTTTGTCAGCTCGCAACGTGTCCGGCCAGCTGGGAGCAATTGACAAACAATTTGCAGTGGTGAGGCACAAGTTGCAACGACATGGCATGGCACGCATGGGCCACCCCTGATTACTCATCATTTTTTTTTGCTTAGCTTGACTCATATAGTTACACCAATCATAGTGCATCAACTGTCATCAGCCTTCGGCACGTTGCCTATTGATGAGCATGGAGCTTGATTAAAATCGCGATTACCTACCTTAAACGGTCCGACGATTGCCCTGGTGCCTGATACCAGGACACCTGCACCGTCTCCTGTCACTGTCTGCACGCAACGTGTCATCAACATGTCAAGTGTCTTTAATTGATGTGTTGCCTATTGATTACGTGTTACAATCAACAGGCTACACCAGGTTACACCTCATGCGTTACAACAGGTTTGCGTTCACACTGATCAAGTGATGTGCACAGCGCAATCAACCAGCTGATCATCAAAAATTGCGTGGTGACTGAGCCTTCGGATTGCCTTGATGAGTGTCCAATCAGCATCAGCATGGCCATTATCCAGGTGTGCCATGCATTGTTCAGGCATGGCTGGACGACCAGACCGTGGCGTGGGGCACGAAATGCAACAAGCTGCTTGTGCACAACCTGTGGACGGGCGCGGTCAGACGCGTGCCGCTGGTGCCGGTGCCGGAGACGGAGGCCAGGCCAAGGGAGAGGAAGAACATCTACGGAAAGTGAGTCTGATACAGCACTGATTTGCTGGCATGATAGCCTCAACACATGCAGTTGCTGACCTGCAAAGTTGGCATATAACGGCTGCAACTGACAGCAACCGGCTGAAAATGGCATTCTTTTGCGCTGAATCGCTGGTATTGGGTAAAACGCTGCGACAAAACGACTGGAGGACTCGCGCCCAGTTGGGCACAGCTGCCGCACTCAAAACACAGCTGCCGCACTGCCATGGCTGGTGTCGCTGGTGTTGCGGGCACCGTCCCGCCGGCACCACAAACCCTTACAAAGGCCCTAGCTGCCCAACAACAAACCCAAAGAGGGTGCCATTTATTTTTCCAGTTTAGAAATAATAAAAAATAGGTGTCGCCATGATGCATCCACTGGCATCCTTATTTTGCTAACACTCCGTCAGCACGAACGGTAAACCTGGTTTGTGAAAAACATGGAAGCCTTTTGTTTCAGACAGGAGACCCCATTCTGGGGCCTGCCCCTACAAAACCGCCAAGTGGGCTTCTTTCAATGCAGAACGCTTCCTGTCAGTTCCCTCTATCGGCCTATAACAATCTTATACGTCACTATATAGATAGGGTTTATCAGCTTCTGCAGGCACTCCTGCCGTCACCGCGTTCACCGTGCCTGTGGGCTGCTGCTCAGGTGTGGAATGCACGCAGTGGCCATCAACCCCAGCAGGACCCTGCTGGCCTGTGGCGGTCACAACCCCAATGACATCATGCTCTACAGCCTGCCAGACTTCAAACCGGTCAAGACCTTCCTGGTGAGAACAAGAATGATTTGATGCTTATCAACAGCTTTTATGAATAAAAAGCCTGCACGCGCTATGGATGGACAACGTGTTGAGCATCTCACAAGACAAGAGATGGGCTTACTGGGCAATGCTCCACTACGTGGCAAGCTGACATGTAGCGGCATGTGCCTGGTGGTGGGCTATTAACTTGTCAAGCTTTGGTACAGAACAGTTGGTGTTGCGTGTTTTTGACTGCGCTGCACGTATTGCTGTTGTTCCTGGTTACAGGGGCACGAGGACTGGGTGTTTGGCCTCAACTGGCTGTCGGACGAGCATCTGGCATCAGGTTAGAGCAGTCACTTCACAGCATGGTCGAACCATAGTGCGATCATTTAACGGTATGGTCAGACAGGAGCGTATGGTAACATGCAGGGAAACACAACACAACCGCACAGCTCTTGCTTGACACATGCACACTCAGAATGCCGGGCATCAATTGTACATCAATGCAGTGCTTCAATTGTATATCAATGCAGTGCATCAATGGCGTGTGTTGCAGGCGGTCGTGATGGGCGCATGAAGCTGTGGACAGTCAAGCGGCGACACGAGAGCCTCTACAAGGACACAAAGTGCACCCGCACGATTGTGATAGCAAAGAGGGTGAGTTGGACCTACTCGGGATCTGGGCACGCACAAGATTTGTGTGGTCCACAACTTTGATGGATTAGGACAGCAGTAAGATTGGAAATGTCAGTGTGGGTTTGTATGGTTTGGACATCGTATGGGCTGTTTTAGGGCTGTCTGTACCGAGCTGTTCCACGGCTTGTTGCTGGTGCACCATTGACTCATGCACCCGTTGCATGCATCCACATGCTGCTCGTGTGGTCGTTCACAGGCCAAGGTGCGTGAGTCTTCCTACTGCTGGCACACTCGCGAGCTGCTGGCGCTGGACCCCGAGGGGTTCGTGAGGCAGGTGGACACGGCTACATGGAAGGTGGCAGCGGAGGTACGAGCCACATGGGGATGCAGGGCTGTTCAGTGCATGGCAATGCAGAGCAGTTCTGCGCTCTAGGCACAGTGTTGCATGGTAGATGCAGGCTGGTTGGCAGGCTTGAGCTGTGCATTGAGATCTTTCTATTGAGCACTGTTCACATGATGTTGTGGAACAATGTTGAGCTTGGCCGCAGTTCCACTGGTGGAGTTGGATACCACTGCCACTGCCACTGCCACTGCCACTGCCACTGCAGGCAATACCAGTCTGTGTTTCTTGCCATCTGCCATTGTTAAATGAGTTGCTGCGTGCTTGGCTGTGTCGTCTGCCTTGCTTTGCAGTGGTGCATGCCTGACAACCACGAGCTCATATGCATGACCACCAGGGAACATCTGGTGGCAGCTGGCACTGAGAGAAATGTGAGTCTCTGCTTGCGAGGTAGCTCACAGAGCGGGAATGCTCTTTGTCAGCCTGGGGCATATGCACACCATGGAGTGTGCCAAACCTTGCTGATGAACGCAACACAGGATGAATGCACGATGTGCATACACGAACAACACTTGGTGTGCCTGTGTATTGTGCACCAGACCAACCCAGACCACTGCTTGGCATGGACTTATGGAATCGAACAAACTGCCGGCACCACTTGCTCTTCCGGCAGTCGACCATCTGTCCACACCACACTGCTCAGCACCTCAAAGTCACACATGGCTTACAGCATTTGCACAGGCCAATAACTCATGGCGAATGCATATGTTGCTTGCGGCCTTCCTGCCTTTGCAGCTTGTTCTGTTGGACACGCGCGCCCGCACGCCCATCCAGGGCGGGGCCGAGACACACTCCTGCAGCCTGCTGGCGGAGCACGCAGACCGTGAGGGGCTGAGATCAGTTCGCATCAACAAGAACATCATCTCATGCGGTAGGTGGAGGCGTCATAGACAGGCACGTGCTTGCAAGAGTGTGCATGGCTTCTTCATGCAGACATGAGAGCGGCATGCATGAGCATGAGTGCATGCCATACGGCACGGCAATGTGCCAGCAATCCCGCATCAGTCCCCTCAACAAGTACTGGTTGAGCGCAGAACTTCACACGCTTACAGGCTTACAGGCACGTCGACCGGCATGCAGTTTGCCCTTCTGTTTCCACCATCATATCCATCATCCCACACGCTTTGCATTCAGAGCACTGCCGGGCATGGTGCAGGTTGTTATCTACATTTTAAGGCATTTCTGCAGGTTTGCTCAGGGTAGTGTGTGTTGCATTGCGCTGTTTTTGGTTGTTGTTGATGTTCGGATGGCCTTCAGTCGGGGGACAACTGCTCAGCAGGGGCAAGGGGCAAAGGAAAACAGGTGACCTATAGGTGACCTAATGGTCACCATTGCGCTTTGGCTGGTGTGCTTGCAGGCGGTTCCTATGGCACACTATCTTTCTACGACCTTGCTGCGGGCAAGTGGGTGGAAGGCGACACGCCCAAGCCTGCGGTGCTGCATGCGGGGCCCGCCTCGTGCCTCAACCCGAGCGAGCCACAGCGGAACATACAGGACCAGCTAGTGTGAGTGGGGTTGGCGTAAGTTAGGTGCCTGTTATTAGCTGCAGCTAGCTGGGGCCCTGTCTGGCTGCTGGCAGAAAACGTACCAGGCTAGGCAGACCTGCCCAGCTGACTGAGTACAAGCAAGAAGACCAGAAAAACCATGCTTGCTGCAAAGCCCGTTTCACGGCATGCATGTGCAGGTCACATGTGCAAATGCAAGCACAAAGCCAGCATCTTTCAAATGTTGCTGCACTGGGTTCGCATGTGCAGCAAGGTTCATGTGTTTCCTGGTGCTGCATGTGACTGCAGGCTTGAGGGTCACGACTACATGATGGAGTGTGCCGTGTACTGCCAGGACTGGGACCCCTCCGGCAAGATGCTGGTCACTGGGGGCGGCCCGTTGGCCATTGGCTTGCAGGGGTGCTATGGGTCACTGTGGACATGAGCGCGCTAAGACTGCAATTTGCAGCTGTTTGAACAACATGGCATTCATTCAAAGCAGGTTGGTAAACAACCGATTTCTTTTGACGTCCATGGACAATAAGTGCAGGGTGTTGTGACGAATGTTTGACCTTGCACGACAGTCCAGCTGTCAGTACTGTGTTACACTTGTCATTCTTAACGGACAATCAAATACGTTTGGTGAGCCTGCCTGTGCAGTGTTTTCCTTTGGTTTGGGCACACGCTAGAGTTGTATAGATCGACCGTATTCTGTGAAGGCCAGGAGGACTTGTACACAGTAGTTCACAGTAGTTGCTTACGGCTTGTGAAGGAGAGGCTTTACAAAGCTGCTTGCACTAAAGATGCCAAGCTGGAGTCTGGGCATTCAATGGTCTGGTACTGTAGGGGAAGTGCTACTGCTTGTAGCTAGCAGTTACCAGAACAGTCGTGGCAATGCTCAAGTGACAATGCTCTGCTCAATCTGATTAACACAATGTATGGAGTCATCAAACAGCAGTAAGAAAGTGTTTACGGCAGTGATGTTTGTAGTGACGCAGTGTTTTGGGGCTGCAGCAGGACAGCATTCTTCCTCATCCAGGTGCCATCCATGCACTAGAGCATACAAGTCAGCCTTGACTGTCAATCTTGTGCCTTGACATGACCAGTACCCTGTACAAAAACTGAGACTGCTTACAAACTAGCTGGGTGTAACATACAAAAGAAGCTTGCCAGTTCTGCATTTTCGCAAGCATGCCAGCTATTCGTCTGGCTGGCAAAAGGCGGAATCGCATACGTAGTACGTGAGTACATCGAGTGTCACGCAGGCTTGGCGACGTATGAAATTGCATGTGAGTTTTTGAGCTCGGTAGTTGGTAGTTGCCCGAGATTTCCGGAATAATTTGGGACTGCTGCATACCTCGTATCGCAGAAGCAGGCACGAGTTGCCGGCTCCGAGATGGAGACCTTCCTAGCAGCTATCCAGACGGTGTTCAACCCGGGATCTGATCCCGCGACGCAACAGCAAGCCAACGTATGGCTCAACACATTTGCTGGCACGCCCGAGGCTTGGGATGTATCGTTAGCAGTACTCAACAGCCAAGCGCCCAGCAACGTGCTGTTCTTTGCGGCAAACGTGCTCGTAAACAAGGCCCGTACAGATTGGAGCAAGCTTGCGCAAGAGAGGCGGGCGCAACTGCAACATGCAGTGAGGTGAGCTGATTGGTGCGCAACGTATAAATCAACATGCATTCTCAAAGCGTGCATCAGGCATCAGCAGGCCTAGTCAGCAAAGTTACATGTTACGTTACAAGGTAGGAAGACACACCGGACTGGACACTTCATGAATTTGTTTTTCAAGAGTTGATGGCACCCCTGCCACACACTCCCTTGCCCTTACAGCACGAAGCTTCAGCAGACGCTTGAGGCAGGTGCAGAGAGCCTGTTGCTGCACCGGCTGTGCCTAGCCCTTGCTTCCATGGCAGTCAGGAGTGGGCCCCAGCCAGCCTCTGACCTGGCCGGGCAAGCCCTAGGCCTGGCCGCTCAATCCCAGTCTGCATTAGCACTGCGGTGTGCCCTGGTCATGCTTACGGAGATCCACACCGAGGCGGCAAGCTTGGACACAATGAGGGCCAAGGCTCTCCAGGCCTCATTGCAGCAATGCGAAGGGCAGGTGCTGGGGCTCATGCAAAGCGTCATCACTTCAACGCACACACCAGCAGGTAGGTTTAGTCACTTTGAGCCATCCATAGGGTCTGGGGGCAGGATGCTACTGCTGCCATGAGGTCATATGGCAGGCCACACGGAGCAGAGCAAAAATTGAGAACAGTGAGCAAACTGGTACAACACAGCAGATGGCAAGTAAGCCAGAAAAATGGATGCACTGTTTGCCCCGCTGCAACGCCAAGGAATGGCAAGTCACACAAACAGCAGTGTTGCTGCGAGGTCACATGAGGTGTGCTTGTTGCAGAACATGCTCGCAGGGCTGAACAGGTAACGATGGTGAACGAAACAAGGGAAGCCCACAGCCCGACAGCCACCAATCACTGTGCTTGGCGTGTGGTTTTCAATCCCAATTCCTCAAGGCGTGCTCCAGTGACGAGGAGGCATAATCTATGATATGATTACGCTGTGACCAAACTGATTACAGGTGTGGTTCCCGAGTCCCTGCGCTGCCTCCAGGCCTGGAGTCAGGACCTCACGGGCAGGTGCAGCTCACTCATCACAGCAGCGCGGCTGCATGCGGAATACCCTGCCTTCTATGCGGGGCTCTTTGAGCTCATGTCTTCAGAGGTAACCAACCATTTGTAACGATTATCAATGCATTGCAACCATTCTAAATAAAACACTGATTTTACAGTGGTACGGCAATTTGCACACACTGGCTTGTACCCTCTGGTTTACATACACATTGGTTTACATACATTGGTTCGCACACACTGGTTTGTCATTCAAGAGGTGCCTGAGCGATATTTTCTATTCTATTTTGTTTTTCCACGCACTGATGGTGTAAGGAAGACACCAGCTAGGTTTGCTTTGCCACACAGTCTGCAATGCCGTCAATCCGCAACCAAATTCAAACCGGTTTTTTTTTGCCCGCAGGACTCTGAACTGTGTGAGTACAGCGGGACGGTGCTCTCCACCCTGTTGAGCATTGCTCCGGAGGACCTCACGGGGGCGCAGGGCACGGCGTGGCGTGGCATGGCGGTGGCGACGGTGGGGCACCTGGCCGCCCTGGCCCCGCGCACCGCACAACACACGCATGCAGCGGCTGCGGTGGCACGCAGCGTGGCGCGGTGTGGCACTGCACTCAGCGACGCTTGCGCTGGTGAGTCAGCGGCGAACAGTCTGGTGGATCGTGAAACACATCACGGTGCGGCACTGCTGATCAGTCACAGGTGAACACTCTTTTGGACCATGGAGCAGTGTGGTGCACAGAAGTTCGGCACCATCACGTGGCCAATCCGGCTGTCATTACGTGGCCAAATCAGGCGCTCAGCAGCAGCCAACACACGAAATGTCTTGCTTTGACTTTCGTGTGTATGCACCCCACCTTTCACTTGCCTGTCACACGCAGAGTTTGCTGCTGGTGCCCTGCCTTCGTTAGATCCCGCAAGCCAGGGTCCTGCCAGCCCCGCCTCCCCGCCCTCACCCGCCCCTTCCACCAGCCCCCAGGAGTCAGCAGCTGCCCTGAAGCTAGCAGAGGTCATGATCACGTGCCTGAACCGCCCGGAACGATCAGTGGCTGATGCAGTGCTGGATTACTTGATCAATATCAACACCATTCCTGTGGCTAAACGGGTGCCTCAGCTGCAGTCGGAGGTGTACGCGTCTGCACTGCCGCTCGCACTCAAGCAGGTGTGAGCCACGAAGTCAGCCTTCCTGCTCCCGCCATTCCTGCGGCTCCCACGAGTAGGGTTGGCAATTGTGTTGTTGCTGGTCAAGGTGGACCGCAGCCCACGATCTCAAGCTGTTTTTCGAACCAGCACACTGTTGTGTTCAATCATGACAAGACTACTGTTGTAGAAGTAGGTCTTGATGTTTGTCCCAGTCTACTGCTATGTGCAAATAGGACTGACAGGGTGCTGTTGCTGGGAGCAACTGGGAACAAGGAGCGCTGCAGCCCGTGACACTGATGGACACTTGCTCCGTGTGTGCATATTTGGGCTGCTGCTTGTTCCACGAGCATGCCGTTCTGCTCAAACAAATGATGCAGCACACAACAATGATGTCAACCTGGTGTACTGCTTGGTTTTTAAACTGCTTGACTGTCAAACTTGATGGTTGTATCCTTTCAGGCCCAGTACCCTCATGACTTGACCAGTTGGGATGAGTGCGAGGAGGACGAGGGGACATTCACACGGTGAGCAGAAGGAAACGCCTGTGGAGCATATCAGCACATCTGCCTTGATGGCTTTCCCATCATCAGGACAGAACCGGTGTGGGATTCGAGAGCCAGGACCAGCGGAGTGTTTACCGGTGTGGGATTCGAGAGCCAGGACCAGCGGAGTGTTACCGGTGTGGGATTTGAGGGCCAGGACCAGCGGAGTGTTTACCAGCAATCTTCAGTGCACAGTGTTTGAGCAGCAGGAACAGTCATAGCATGCACCGTATTGCGTATGCAGATTCCGTGATCACCAGCTGTGCGAGTTGTTGGAGAGTGCATACGCCATGCTGGGCTCCGGGTACCTCATGATGGTGCAGCAGGTGGGCACGCGACAGCGCATGTGAGAGGACAGGGAGGGCGACACACAGCTGCCATGGCTTGGATTGACACTTACTGCTTACACTTGGCAAAGGCAAGGGCATCTCGGGTCACCACAGCAACACGTGGATTGGATTGACAACAGTGTATGGTTTTACACCTGCTGGCTGGCTGCTGCTGATCAGATACGAAAGCGTCACATGCTATTACAACGAAAGCGTCACATGCTATTACAACGATACGAAAGCGTCACATGCTGCAAAACAACATGGTTGTCAAGGTTCAGCCCGTGAGAGTTGTTCAGCAGGGCAACCGCCCTTGCCTGGAAGTATGTGCGCTCCAAGCGTTGCATGCGGTTTCTCCCTGCAGGCCTTCCTTGGTGCCAGCACATGGATGGAGCTGGAGGCCAGTCTGTACGCGGTGCGGGCCGTCAACATGCCCATGAAACTGGCAATGCTGGGCAGGGACAGGCGAGTGGGGCTGCTGTGCTGTGCTCAAGCACGTGTGCCCCAGTGCAAACAATGCCTTAAAACACAGTACTGTGCATGTGCTTATCCATTTGGCTGTCAGCCAGCAAGGAAAGCGGTTGATACTCATTGGTGCGTCCCAAACTTGTTTGCGTGCTTACCTTGCTTATCCCGGAGCAAACTGCTCCTAATTCGGAGCAGTACTGTACGCATTGAGATGAAGTATAACTTGAGCTTTTGGATCGAGTTTTTGCAAGCGAGTCATCTGGAGGTGTCAGGCGAGACATGTGCTGTGTGATTTACTTGACTCCTTCTGCCCGCCGTGGCGTGTTCCCTGTGCAGGGCCGATCCTAATTTCGATGATGTGATGCGATGTGATGTGCTGTGCATCTACAATGTTAACGCGTTGATAGCATCTACACAATGATACGACTGGTGCTCGTTGTTGCAACACTCAACATTTACCACTGAATGGTTATTGCACTGAATTATGCTGGTTATGACATCTGCTGCTCGCTGTCCCGGGGCTGCATGCAGGGCCGACCCGTCCATTGACCCTCGGTCCGCTGACAGCCTGGTGCAAGCCGCGCAGGCCAGCGCCATGCTCATGTCCCTCACCACCGCACTGTGCACACCTCAGCAGGGGAGCGCAGCGCACAGGTGCGCAGGACAAGGCTGCACAGCCACGGGACGGTTGTGCAGAGTAAAGAATCACTACGTTATGCACAGGTGCAGGACAGCGTTGTCTAGGCAATCTAGGATCTTTTGCTTTTTAACTTACAATCAAGCAAGCTGCTTGGCTTTGCACCCAAGCAGCTTGCTTGATTGTAAGTTAAAAAGCAAAAGATCCTAGATTATAACTTGCGACCAACAAGCAGGTTGTGCCCGATGGGTTTGTCTGGATGCAGATGTGCATCTCCCTGTCAGTCCTATGCCGCAACACATGCTTGTCTATCAGCAGCCGCCACTCTCACTTTTGTTTGCATATTCCCGGGCGCTTGAAACCTCTGTTTGTTTGCTGTGCTCTTGGAGACATGATTGCTCTATCCTATAGCTTGTTGAAGCGCTCCAAATGTGAAATGACACACATGGCGTGCAGGTTCCTTGGCAGCAGTCCCTGGGTGCTTAAAGAGGCCTGTCGCCTGGTGGGCGAGTACGCAGCCTGGTTTGGCAAGGCAGCCACGCTGGCCGCTGCAGTCGTGGCAGCCGCACCTAACGCAGCGGAACTGCACGCGGCGCTTGCGGGGGATGCGCCCCTGGATGGAGCCCTGCATCTCACACTGGCAGCCCTGGCGCATGAAGCCTCGCAAAACGATGCGGCACAGGTAGACGAAACCTGCATTCCTCGCTGCAGCTCGTGTGTCAGGTGTGGTTGTCTCTTTACGTGTGCGCCAACGTGCACAGGGGACGTGTGATGCAACCCAGGCTGAGGGACAAATGATCAGTGGCGGACAGAACTGCCAGGATAGTATATCAGCCACAGGGTTGCATAAGCAGTTTGAGAATTGGAATAGTGTCCTGTCATGGCGTTTGCAGGCGTTCCGCAACCTATGTGTGCGATGTTCAGCTCGCCTGGCAACCAGCGACTCCTTGTCAGGTGGGCAGCACTGGATGGCCTTGGACTGTGCAATGGGCTAGTCCTGTATGGTAGCACTGCAGGTATGTGCCATTTCATTTGCAGCCTTGACGCTGTCTTTTGGGCTGACTTTGGGATTGGCAATTGTCAGGTGGTGACTGTAGGGGCCCTACGTTGGCTTG
>QAXH01002559.1:155-14359 GCA_004335635.1 Chloromonas sp. AAM2 | reverse complement strand
TTCGCACGCAGAAAGGTAGTCAGATGATCAGACGGCAACTTCTTACAGGATGTCAAGAGCCTTGCTTCACTTGACCGAGTGGCTATGTGTGGCTTGAAGATAAGAAGAGGAATGTACTAGTGTCTTGCCCTGGGTGAAATACCAGTGACTAAAAGGTAATGCATGTGAGCGTCTCGACTTTGCAGTTGGCACTGAAAGGGCGCTCTCATCTGACAGCAATGGATCTTGTGGATTCGGAGATAACGACAAGCATGAAGGCAAGCAATGCATAAGCGAACACGACAGGCAGTGAAAGCATTTTGTGAATAAGATAGCGATGTTGTGCGAAAGTAAATGTCGTGCAGAGTCTTGTGAGGAAGTCATGAGTATACGTGCTGTGCCATGATAACGGCTTGTCAAGTTCAAACTGACAAGTTCATGACAGGCGTGCTAGTTGAACATAGCTGTGACAGACGGTATCATCCTAGTCCTGTTACACATACCACACATACAACGTCCACACTGTGCCTGCCTTGCGTATCAGCTCTGTGTAGCTTGTACAAGAATATGCTTGTCTTTGCAGAAAAAAGATGTTGCCAGTTCTGGGACAGTTTCCAAGAATTGCACTGGAACCAGTGTGTGGCGACAGGGATAAGGTGACAACAGGGTTCATGCAGTTCATGGTGCTCGCAGGTGTAGTTACAGTAGGCGAGGCAACAAAATCAACAAAATCAACGAACAAATTCAATAAACCACGGAAAATAGTATAGTCCTTGGAACTTAATTAACTGGAAGTTTTTCAAAGCCAAGTCGAGTCAAGTTGTCAAATTGAGCTCAGTTGAACCCCAACACCAGCTTGTTGAAGCTGTATGTCTGGTAGCAAAGCTGTATGTCTGGTAGCAAAGCTGTATGTCTGGTATACCAAGCCGGCCTCAGTATTATGCATTGACGTCATGGTATGGCAGCTGGATAGTGACGTGTCATTGCTGCATTGATGCCAAAGCATGCACTGTGCTAGCAAGTATGTCGTTCATGAACCACACTAGGCGCTGGCATCATACTTCTCACTCAGTGACTGAGAATGTTGGATCCAACGAGTTTGGTGGTGTTGAAAAACACCGGTTTTGGTAAGAGCCATGCTGCTCGCTATAAGCAAGACAGCAAGGCTGGCATGCTTACGCACGCTCGCCGCGAATGCGACGGGCCAGCTGGATGTCCTTGGGCATGATGGTCACACGCTTGGCATGGATGGCAGCCAGGTTGGTGTCCTCAAACAGGCCAACCAGGTAGGCCTCGGCTGCCTCTTGGAGTGCCAGCACTGCGCTGGACTGGAAGCGCAGGTCAGTCTTGAAGTCCTGGGCGATCTCACGAACCAAGCGCTGGAAGGGCAGCTTGCGAATGAGAAGCTCGGTGGACTTCTGGTACTTGCGAATCTCGCGCAGAGCCACGGTACCAGGGCGGTAGCGGTGAGGCTTCTTCACACCACCAGTGGCTGGGGCGCTCTTGCGGGCTGCCTTGGTGGCCAGCTGCTTACGAGGTGCCTTGCCACCAGTTGACTTGCGAGCTGTCTGCTTGGTGCGGGCCATATTTGTTCTGAATGGAAACCTGAGAGTGATTGTATATGTTGGAATTGTCTGGATTGGCGGCCAGGGCGGCTACTTATGTACAGGAATTCAAAGGCTGACAGTCGGCACATGCCAGCAGTTCTAGCGGTTGAACCAGGAATTCAAACTACACTTAACACTGCTTCCTCGCCTATAAAACGCTGCCTGCTTGTCAGCAGACAGCACAATTCCTGACATACAAACTCTGCTTTACCCAATCCAAAAGCAGCATGTCTGGACGTGGCAAGGGCGGCAAGGGTCTTGGCAAGGGCGGAGCCAAGCGCCACCGCAAGGTTCTTCGTGATAACATCCAGGGTATCACCAAGCCTGCTATCCGCCGCTTGGCCCGCCGCGGTGGTGTCAAGCGTATCAGCGGCCTCATCTACGAGGAGACTCGTGGTGTGCTCAAGGTCTTCCTTGAGAATGTCATTCGCGACGCTGTCACCTACACTGAGCACGCACGCCGCAAGACTGTCACTGCGCTGGACGTGGTGTACGCCCTCAAGCGCCAGGGCCGCACCCTCTACGGCTTTGGTGGATAAGCCCACCTGTCTCAGGCTGGTTTGAAGGCTGCATGCAAAGAAACCGGTGTTTTTCAACACCACCTTCACCCTGTCCACATTGGTTCGCAAGAAGTTTGTTGCAGGTCGCCAACAAAATGCAGGTGGTCAGCCAGGCGGTGAGGCCTGGGGTCGCTAGGAACACGCACACTGCGTAGGATGTTAGACATGCTTTCAACCTGGCGGACGGCTGCTGTTGCCACGAGAATCTGTACAAGACCAGGCGCCATTGAATGTGTGGCATGAACACATTATCTAGTCGCCATGCGTCACGCAGTGGCCAAGCACTTGCCACGTTCACGCAATGTACCCGACAAGCTGCAATGTTCAGGCAAGGTTGCGAAGCGGATGGTGGTGAATTCAAACAAGCCTCCAGAAGCTCGCCTGGTTCATGCTGCCCGCACAGCAGGAGGTGGTGCTTTAATCAACCTTCAATTGGGCCGCCGTGTCCTGGTTTGAACCAATGGCTGGCCTGTACACACATTAATGCTGATGTTGTTAGCGGTCTCGAACTTTGCATAGTCACTATCTGAAGTACAGTGACTGTCCCTTTATCCGACCATATTGCATTACGCTATCCACGCGTCTATCGATCTTTGCGGCTCTTTGGCAAAACGGACTGCTCCATGATGCAAGTCTTTATCCCAAGTCATGCGGTGGCGGCTTGCTCATGGTGGCGGCTTCTACGCTTTCAAGAGGTCTCTAGTACTTATACCTGCAGTATGTAGAATTGCTGTGGACCCTTTATCCAACCAGTCACCAAAGCCTCTCATTCGCGGACCTTTGAAGTCCCATTACAAACAATTACAAACAAGGCTCTAGCCCTACCACCAGTGTAAATCACACCAAATACAATACAAACAAGGCTCCAAACTATCGATGATGTCAGGTGTGCGAGTGACGTCATGAGTTACTAGAGGAGCTGGAGGCCATTGCCCAGGGTGCGGCAATGGACGCTGCAATAGAGGACAATGCTGCTGCACTGCGTGGCTTTGGAAAGTTGCTGCATTGCCCTCCGAGAATTGTTCTGCTTCGCTAGTGGACGGTTTATATCAGCATATAACGGTTGCATAGTAACATGGCAACACACCTTGCCATACAACCTCCATTCAAAAGAACACAGCGTAAACAACAGCTCAATGCCAGCATAATACGAGGGGTGGGAAACACACAAAATGTACTTGACTGTCGGCCTGCTAACGAATTGCAGGAGTGCCACTGCAGTGCAGCATACAACGTTCAAGGGCACCGACCCATGAATACAGGGAAGGGTTATTCTACAAGCGAGGCCGAGTCCTAGACTGAACACAAAGCGTACATGGCCTGGTTGAAGCTGATCCTGTCAAGGCGCAGTACTGCAGTGCAGTGCAAAGGCGAAAGTGCATGTGCAGCATGTGACCGTCGGTTCGTGCACGTGTCCAGCGGATGGGTGCTGTTCTGCCTACAAGATCAAAGTCCGTCGGCAATTCTGACGAAATACAGGCGCCTGGTAAAACTGGCATAGACTGTGAAGCCAAAACTGCGAGGAGCTGTGCAATGTGTCCTAGCCCTGTTTACCCAAACCTGTTTGGGACGCGGTGATTTGTTCCAACACCACCCAGATACAATAGCATGAAGGGGTTGTGCGAGCAGCTGAAAACATTGGTAGCAACAAAATCGCAGCATGAAGTAGTGGCAAGCTACGTCAAGCAAAAGCGTCACATTCCTTTCTGCTGAATGAGCGACGATACCATTGGCCTGGCCATACAGCCTCAATGTTGGTCTGAGCAGAGCGAGGAGATAGCATGGAGAGGAGTAGTATGAGTTGATTAAGTTTTCTTGTACTTGAGCAACAGGAAGGTTGCTGTCAAGAAAACTGCACTGAGCGCGGTCAGGGCCCACACATCCGACCAGTAAGCGCCCAGAGTGAAGCCGAAGGTCATCAGGACCTCATCACCAGTAACGTCCACATGGGGGATCTGATCGGGGGGAGCGCCGGGCTGCACGCAAGCAGGCAATACGTGTGGTGAAGGCAACACTGTAAACTCATCCATTGCTGGTGCGGTGCAGTTGACAGTGGTGCCCTTCCTGCTTGTCCTTTCCGAGCAGTCCTGTCAGGACACAAACAACAGCGACACTGTAAACCCACACCGCACTGCGCGTCTGTCCAAGCTCGTGGCAGACATGAGAGCAGTCAATGGAACGCAGTCGAGGGCTGTTGGTGCTTGGTTTGCTCTTGTGCAGTCCTCTTGGCAAGTGTGTTGCGTCTCAATTGCATGAGTGTTGCGGGCTTCTTTGCCTGGTCGCTTGGGCCTCAGCTGTGGTCACAAGCAAGGTAGCTGAGCGTTTCTCACCGGAGCGAAGGCGGTGAATCTGTAGCCCGTGGCTCCGTGGTACTCGTTGTCAACCAAGGCCTCAAACGCGTACCTGAGGCACACATAATGAGACTTGGATGCGTTTGCCCGTCCCATCTGATGCACATGAGGTGTGCAGCGCTCGCATGTCAACTTGGTTCAATCTTACAGTTGTCCAATCGCCTGCAAAACATAATCCTCATGTGGGCATGCATGAAGTGTGATCATAAGGGTTTGGAGGGGGCCAGAACAGAGGGCTCTTAACAGGCAGCCCCCACCTCGGAGGTAATAAACAGGGGACGGCCAGTGAGAAACAGGAGGCAGCACAACAACCAACAAAACTTCACATGCGACAGTAAAAAGCGACAAGACATTGCCTGCTACAGTGAGCATGGATGTGCACAACGCCGTCATACCGTGCACAATTCTGCCTGCCTGCCTGCCTGCCTGCCTGCCTGCCTAAGTCCATATCTCTGTCAATACAAGCCATACACCCCTGTCGGCTCCACCGCTGCCCCACCTGACGTAGGACAGCCCTGCCATCCAGCCAATCCAGCCGGGCATCTTGTTGCGGCTGAGCAAGAAACCGCCGAACAGCATGGCCAGCAGCAGTGCCAGCGACCCAAACTGCGACACCACACCAGCACACGCACTATGGTTGGTGTGTATAATCACACATTGGCTGTAGCTACATATGTTGGCTATGGCTACAACCCCGGGTGTGTGCGACGAATGCCTTGCATGTACTGCATGCAACCATGATAGCCAGCCCAGGCAGCCGACAAGCATGGCACACCCACGAGCGCACATAGTGCATGCGAGCCACATGCTCATCTGTAAAAAAAACACCGTGCATGCAACCATTTTCTACCTGCTTTGTGCCACATACCCGAGGCCTTTGACCTGTGCTATGTTCACAAGGCTTGAGCCAGGCAGAAGCCCTCAAGACGCATGCACACACCACTGATGCACAGGAACCCTTGTTGTTCCAACTGCAATGATTAACCGTGTTGCCAGTGATGTCAGTCGTATTTTGCACCCTGCTAGCATTTCTTGGCTTGATTATTGTCAGGCGCGTAATTCTTGAGAGATGATGTGTCTAGCTTAGGGTTTAACCATAAAAAGCAATGCAATGTAATGATGACGAATGATGACGAATGATGGTTACGTGTGTACATGTTTACAAATGGCATCCTACAACCCCAAGGCACATAGTTTACACATTACACTTCTCCATCCTCATGCACACACTACTCATGCACCTCTCTTATGCACAGGAGAGTGTATCTGACTCGTGCCTCACTAGAGCAACTTCGTTTCTGACGTCGTCGTGCACCCTCAACGTCACAAGTGGCTTCCTGCATCTCACCATGTTAGCGGAGGCCACGGAGGGCAGCGCTGCACCGATGGCCATAGACAGCGCGGTCGAGGTGATGTTGGACAGAATAAGAACCTGGACAGAAACCGACACAAGAGAAACCGTGTATGCATATGACAGTGGCAGGATGTGGAAACCTTTGCTCCCAGCAGCGCCCAAACAAACTACCTATGTACGACATGACTATGATGCAATGACGGGCTGCGTCTGCTTTCCAGCAAGGCACACTGAGCATGTTATTTTGACTTGGCCTGTTCTGTTGATTTCATGTAGACTTTCTTAAACTGTTGTAGTTTGTATAGACGTGTGCTATCGCTTTCACTGCAACGTGTATTGCTGCCACTATATAATGACACTGTTTTGCTGCTTGTACTGCTGTAGTGGTGTCTGTACTCTACAGCACTGCCTGCTGCTGCACAATTCAGCCCTACCAGCAGTGTCTTTGCCCAGTACAGGCCCCCTGCCCTGAGGCCGATCATCCAGTAGGAGAGCGCCACGAAGAGCAGGGGCGGCACCACGCGCATGGGCAGCACGTCAAACAAAACAACCTGAAGGCAGGCAGGCAGCAAGGTGGAAGGAACTCGCCTGATGTAAATCCACTGCAACCAAATTGCTAGCGCATGCAATAGTCCATTGATTGCAAATCAGTGTTGCATGGAGTGCATGTGGGGTGCATGTGATGTGCACATGAGCTGCATGTGAGGGGCATGTGGGGTGCATGTGCACTCACGGCTGTGAAGTACGCAGGTGTGCCGTAGGCGCCTGCCGCCCTCTCTCTCAGAAAGAGCAGCCTGTCATCGGCCCATATGGGCAGCGAGCTCAGGCCCATCAGGCCAAGGTAAAGGATGCAGAAGAACAGGCTGCCAAAACGATCCTGCGGTCAGAAAGGTAAGGCATAGGTCTTGGTCACGTTGCACATGCTGGTGCACCAATGCACGTGCTGGTGCACCGATGCACGTGCTGGTACAACGATACACACAAGGGCAATGCTGTCACTACTCTTGCGCTGAGCCCCATCACGTGCGATGACGTGAGCGCTGACGTTCATGGGTTGAACTAGGCCATGATCAGACAGCATCACTTCTTTGGGCCATCGTAGGCTTTGTTTACAAGGGTGATGCAGGTGGCCGCTAAGCACCTGCACTGTTTGGTCTGCTCAGCAAGCTGCACAACCGCAGGAAGCCGACACTAATGCCGGTTAACAATGACACTTCTGTGCCGCACCTGGTTGCCTCCTGGCAACCCTGCCCCACCTGGATGCCTCCGGTGTCCCTCCCGCTGTCCCAGTAGACCGCGCCAATGCCCAGCGCGATGAAGAACGTGAACACGTAGTTGAGCCAGATGACCAGCGGGTGCCGCACCAGGTTGTTGCTCAGCCGCATGGCCAGGGCCGACAGCTGCTGTCGGTAGGAGGCCTCGTACTTGCGGGGCAAAGCGCCGCCTACACCCTATGGCAGGAATGGCACAAGGCGAGACACACATGATGATGCGCAAATAACATGAGTAGTCCTTGTAAGGTAACTGAGTGGTACACATGTTGTGTCTTGCCTGCCACAACGCACTGGGTGTGGCTCACCCATAGCCTGGCATACTCCCGCTCGTCCAACCAGCGGTGGGTTCGGTGCAGCAGACAGCACACTGTGTCCTGTTTGACCCTCCTTATCCCCATGCATGCGCCTCACCTGGTGACTGCCAGCCATGGCAGCTTCCATGGCCAGGCGTTCCACCCATGCAGCGTCCTGCCGCCCCACGTCCGAGCGGTGCCATGCAACCAACAGCTGGTCAACCGTGGCAGGGGGCGCCTGGGGTTAAACACAAACACACACGCGTTGCGCTGAGGGACTGGCAGCTCAGCAAAGCCACAGTCCAGTATAGCCAGTACAGCGCACATTACAATTTGACCATGGCGCTCGTGACATGTGACAACATGGCTCCTAGATGTTGTGCGGGATTCAAAAAGGATTGTGGCATGCTCCTGACATGGTTCTAATCAGGGCTGTGCTGCGCCACGTGACAACAAAACCCTGTGGCACAACCTCCAGTCAAGCAAACCTTTGCCTGGGTTGGCCCGACACTGTGGCAGTACTCCAGCCTCACCTTGATGACCAGATCCAGCACAAAGTCAGCGATGGACACGGCAGGGGATGGGGCAGTGTGACCGAGAGCAGCAAAGTGTGATGTTGCGAGAGATGTCGGCCCAGAAAACACCACCTGGACAGAGACAGTTTGCAGGCAGCATTACAAGATCTGGGCTGCACCATGCAAGTGCAACTCTAATGTTTGAGTGACGAAACATCCAGCAAACGCTGCCGTCAGTGGCGCGATGCACCTTTCAGCCACAGTTATGATAGTCTTCCAACCAGTCCAAACCTACCTGTCCGTTTCCGCTCATGAGCAGCACTCTGTCCATGAGCCTGATTATGTCAGGGCGCGGCTGGTGAATGGACATGACCACTGTCACGCCCTGCTGCGCCAGGGACGCCATGATGTCGACCACGCGCGCTGCGTTGGTGGAGTCCAGGCCGGTGGTGGGCTCGTCCAGCAGCAGCACGCCGGGCCGCGTCAGCAGCTCCACAGCGATGCTCACACGACGCTTCTCGCCGCCCGAAACACCCCTCACGAACGCGTCGCCGATAAAGCTGTGCGCAACCTTGGACAACCCTAACCGATTCTCAACCGACTGCACACGTGCTGCCACGTCAGCAGGGCTTGAACCGTTTGGCATGCGCAGCTTGGCGTGGAAGAACAGGTACTCGCTCACAGTGGAGGTGCCGGGGAGAACTGAGTCCTGCTGCACGTACCTGCAAGACAAGGTGATGTGATCAACCTTCCCTATCCCTCACGGTTGACTGTAGCCTCCCTTGACCGTGACCAGCTTGTGATGAGTACTACACGGCTGATGATAGCTCAGCCATCTCCCTGTCAGCCGTGTCACTTTGCTCATGCACCTATGTCTGCAGCTATGCTTGCATAATCGCCTTGTGCTCCTTCCCTCGTTGTGGGATGATTCGTCCACCTACAGCCTGCCTACCTGCTTGCGACAGAGATGGCCAACCATACAAACAGTACGCCATAGCCCTACCGCACCCACCCTGAGGCCCTTGCCAGTTCCAGGGGTGACAGCAGGCGGCCGTTCGCACGCACTTCGCCTGACACCCGCAGCCCGTACTTGCGGCCTGACAGGATGTCGAGCAGGGTGGTCTTGCCTGGAGCGGACACAGGGGCACGGGAGCGGTGCAGACAATTGCAACATGGGATGCACGTAACAAGATTGGCACCGATGAACGCCAGGAGAGTGTATGCCTGGGGTGCCGGCACGTCTGTCCTGTGGGCGGTCCAGCATATCTAGCCTCCATGCAAATCTCCAACTATCCAAGGTAGATAGATGATTTGGAAATACACGAGGTGCAGTCACGGAGTCTGTACGAAAGGTACGTCAGTTTCACGTGCAAAAGGTTTGGTGCGAAGTACTTGCAGGACATACTAATGGAGTAGCCCGTGCTACGCCCGTGACAATAAGACAGAGCCCTTGACAATGCTGGCCAACTTAACGCTGCAGGGTGACTCTACATTGATATGCCATCAGGGTAGTGGCTGAGCGCCTAGCTGGTACCGTGGGTTGGACCATGAGAAGCTATGTAATGAGGGTAGTGGTAGTGGACGAAAGTACACACTGTCGACCTTCTTCCGTTAGCCCCTGGTGCCTCACCTGCGCCCGAGGGCCCTAGCACGGCAAAGAGGCACGAGCCCGAACCCGTGGCGCACTTGGCCTGGCCGCTGACCAGCCCGTTGGTCGCGGTCACTGATTGGGGCGCCACCGGACCTGCCACGCCGCTCACAGACTGCAGGCCATGGACAGACACGCGACAATGTCAGCGGTTTCTGTTACCGTTTCACTGTGGGATGACACCAACCAATGTGTTCCAGGCGGTGTATTGCAGCCTGTCACTCGGGCGGTGCAGCCTGGTAGGCTATTACTCGATGGCACTCCGCTGGGCTTGTTCCCGTTCAGATCGTGCTCCCTAATGTGTGGTGGGCTAACCCCTACCCCTGCCACACGGCGACTGCCAGCCCTGGCTTAGGGTCATTGTAGGGTTTTGAGCAGACTCTGGTCAAAACCCTAACGCTTGCTTAACCCCTCCGCTTGCTTCACGCCTGAGGGGTTAAGCAAGCTCCTGTCTCACCTGCAGAATGTACCTCTCCTTCCCGCCCGGCAGCAGCACCCTGACGGTCACGTTCTCCCACGAGAGCACGCAGGGCGGGCCCGTCACGTCCAGCCGAGTGTCAGCGGGCCCGCCAGGGCTCGGGGGAGGCAGCAGCGGGCGCTTCTCAGCGGTTACTGCCTCCTCCTCGTTGTCTGTGCAACCAAGCATGCAGGACAATGTCTTCTCTAATAATGTCTGTCGTTTTCCACCGTATGCTGTGGGCGGGTTCAGGCTGTTCAGATGGGTCAGTCTGCATTGCACTGGGGGTCACCCTGCCAGAAACACGCAAAAACTGCCGAAAGTGGCACAGGACTCATCATCATCATCATCATCAACAGTGCATGGCTTTTCATGGTTCAACCCGCGGTACTGCAGCTAGACACAATATCTCTCCAAGAATTACGAGCCTGACAATCGTTAAGCCAAGAAAGCTCACTGGTAGCAGGGTGCAAAGTACGAATGTCATCACTGGCAACACAGTTCCAAGTTAAGAGTGGGGCACCCCTGCCTCTCCTTGCTACAGCCTGCTGGCCCTGCTGGCGTGGGACTGACGACAAGCATTTGCTGAAACTGAACATTGATACAGGAGAGGACAGTCAGGTGAAGCCCAGGGGCATGTGTGAACTGTACTGGACGTGTTTGAACTGAACAGCAAAGCTAAAGCTTAGGGCGAATTCATTGTAGCTGCTCGGGTAGGCGCGAGTGGCCCGTCAAACTGTTACGTACATTACAACCATGTGCGAATGGCTGTTTGCTCACACGCAACAACATGGGCGTCTGCCCTGTCAGTGTGACCATAGTCGTTGAGAGCAAGCACTAGTCACTCTGGACCCCTCACACACACACACACACACACCCTTCCACACACACACACACACACTCACACCTACCCCCAAAGACACACCACCAGTGCCTTGCCACTTGCCTGGTTCCTGTGTGATGCTGGCCCGGAAGAATGGCGACTTGGATGGCGCCATGTCAGCAGTTTCCTCCGCTGGATTCCACTGACCGATCTTGTCAGGCACAGGCACACCACTGCCGTTAGCCTCGCCGTCTGCAAAGCAGTACGGCCAGACACTGGCATAGCTCAAACCAACTGACAGCCAACTAACTACTATGAAACCTGCACTGAACTGCATCTGTCAGGGTTGCACGCGTTGCGTTCTGAGTTGGGCTCAAAGATGGGTTCGATGTTGGATCGAGGCTCGGTAAGCAATCAGGATCGGCTGTTCCTCGCCGTACCTTCTTCTGGGTTGACTGGCAGCGGCAGTGGCAGGGCAAGTGCCAGGTCATGATTGGTAGCGGGCTGTCCTAAGTTGACGCCCTGTGGCACCGCAGCGGGTGGAGCGGGTGCCTGGCGGGTGCCATTTGAACGCGCCTGCTGCCCCAGATTAACAGTAGGGGCTGTGAGGCCGGTGGGTCCCGGTGCCACGGGGGTGGCGGGCATGACATCGCACTCGTGTGCTTGCAGGGACGAGTCGAGGGGGTACCCAGTGGCGCGTGCCAGGATGGCCGTGAACCTGCATGTGGAGTGCGGAAAATGTTACAACTGCAGCAACGGGCCCACCTGCCAAAAGTGATGCCACCTTACGAATCTGTGAACGCCATGATGTCATGTGGGAAGTGAGTGCACAAAGAGGTGCACGTGGGTGAAGAGGCAGGCCAGGAAAGGACCGATGCATGTGGGCAGACGCCACACAGGCCCAGGTTGGATGGCGACACAACAATGGTTGCTGCCTCCCACCTCTCCACAGTATCGTTGCGTATCCGCCTAGCCCGGCTGTGCAGGTACTCCGCTGTGGGTGTGCCGGCCAGTGCCAGCACTGTGTAGGTGGCAGCGGCGCACACAACGCCCAGGAGCACGAGCACCCACGCGTCCAGCGCAAACGCGTTCTGCAGCCACATGCATGCAGGGCACATGCGAAAGTGTGTGTACGGGTTGTGGGTACCAAATCCGACTAGCACCAGCTGGGCGGGGCTGGCACTCTCTCACATGAGAGCTTACCAGTTTGTATCGAATGTGTGACGATCCCAGAGCTGGGTAATGTGGGTGCCAAAGCTGTGTAACCAAAGCTGGTTGAGGCTGGCGCTGGCGTACTAGACTCCCCCGCTGCTTCAACACTTGAGCACAACCAAGCCGTCTCCAGAGTCGATCAATTTTGAGTCTATCAAGCTGGCTCTTGCTTCTGAACAGTGCTCAAAGCATCTAAATCCGCACCCAGCGTGTGACATCAGCAGCATCCATCACCATAGCTCGCCGACACGATGCACAAACACAGTCGTTGTGGCTGTAGTGCCCCTTTGTGGCCTAGTGCCCCTTCCCGCCCCACCTGGTTGAATCCAAACTCCTTGAGCACCCCATCCCCCGTGATTCTGAGGGGCGGCAGGATGGTGGTGTTGAGGGGGGCGGTGAAGTAAAAGTCCTCAGGGTATTTGTGGAACTCGTTCACTACCAAACCCTACAACCAGACGCACATGATCGGAGGCTATGAAGAGCACGTGATCAGAGGCTATGAAGAGCACGTGATCAGGGGCTATGAAGAGCACGTGATCAGGGGCTATGAAGAGCACGTGATCAGAGGCTATGAAGAGCACGTGATCAGGGGCTATGAAGAGCACGTGCTTCACGTTTTCATGGGTGAAACCTGCATCTGATCTTGTCCACAATGGTGTGCAGGAATACCAAGGCTTGGGTTCGCCCACCCTGACCTCATTTATACGTACAGATCACACCAGGGGAGTGCACATGTTATGCAAGAGGCGAGGCTGGATACCGTCCTGACAAACCCTGGGCAGCGGAAGCACCCTTGACGACCAGAACGCACACACCCACGACCGCAAACTCACAAAACTTCCAAGGGCCTACGGCGCATCCATAGCGGATCCTGCACCTAAACAAAACCCACACCTGTCCCTTGATTTTGAATTCCAAACCGTATAATAACCCAGTCCCTGGCCGCACCTCGTATGCATAGTTGAAGAATGACAGCCCCGCAATCCAGCGGCAGTACACCGGCACACGGTCCTTGTTCAGCAGGAAACCGCCAAACAGCATGAAAGACATCATCATCAGGCTGGCAACCTGCAGGCCACAAGGAAGCGGCCGTAGAAAGTTACTGTCAATTGTGTCCGCGTGGCTGCCACCTATGCATGATAACAAGTGACATGACACGTAACCGGGTTCACACAACAAGCTGTTCCAGCCCCCTTACCAAGTTTGCCACGCTGTTGGAGGGTGATGCCGCGCCTATGGCCATGCACAGGGCTGTGCTGGTCACGTTCGCAGCGACCAGCAGCCACACGAACCACAGCAGACAGGCAGCACACCTGAAGGACAACGGAGCAACGGCCAGGTTACTTGCATCTAACTGAGTTGAGATACGGTGATACTAGAGCTTTGGAAAAAGGAGTGGTGACAGCAAACTGCTGCTCCGTCTGGAATATGCCAGGATTGTGCTTATTGCAAGTGTTAAGCACGACAGCGTAGTATGTGCTTCCCAACACAGGGGCAACTGAAAGTGCAATCAGTCAAGAAACTGGAACGGAACTTCATAAACCAATTGGCCTGATGGAGAGTACCAGTACTGAAGAGAGTACCGAGATGCGGACCGTACAGGAACATCCCAGCATGTGGTGACACACGTGCTCGCATGTCGTGGCGGACATGGGCGCATGTGGTGGCGGACATGGGCACATGTGGTGGCGGACATGGGCGCATGTGGTGACGCACATGGGCGCATGTGTTGGCGCACATGGGCGCATGTGGTGCCATGTGCCTTGTATCTGCTGAGGAGGTACACGTGCTCTGCCTACCCCGGGTGCAGTCCGATGAGCCAGTATGTGAAGATAGCGAAGAAGAAGGGCGGGATCACACGCAGCGGCAGCACCTCGAACATGAACACCTGCGCGGGCGATACGGACATGACAGGGAGACATCAGGCTCAAGCCGGGCTAACGAACTGGTCAGTTAACCAAGCGCACATGGCTGTCCTGTGCAGATGGGCGACACTGCATATCCTGTGCAGATGCGGCGAAACTGCATGTCCTGTGCAGATGGGCGACACTGCATGTCCTGTGCAGATGGGCGACACTGCATGTCCTGTGCAGATGCGCGACACTGCATGTCCTGTGCAGATGGGGCGAAA
>QAXH01002557.1:0-13742 GCA_004335635.1 Chloromonas sp. AAM2 | reverse complement strand
GTTACATTGCATGCCCGTCCCAACCTGCCCCATGCCTAGATATCCTGTGCTGCACAAGCCCGCTCCCCACCTTCAAATCCCTCCACAACAGCCATGCGAACACGGCCACCGCCCCCCCGTCCACGCCAAGGTTGGTCAGCACGTCGTTCAGCGGCAGCGCGTTGCGGGCGCCCCCCACTGCACCAATCAGCTGGGGAATGCTCACTAAGAACCCTAGACCTGCGAGGAACAGGGCGCCAGGAGCAGTGATCATGTTATGCCGTAGGCTAGATGCCGGCTTCACTTTGAAATTGTTAAGATAGACATGCGTCTGCAGCCACCAGCTTTGCTGCTGCGCACAGACCTCCTACATTGACAATTTATCAGCTTCCAAAGTGTTCAAGCCGTGCTCCCTATTGTGCCTGTTTGCCTGTGAGCATTGCCCGTGCCTTGAGGTTCACAACACAGCCAGCGGCGCACCTGCTGACACAATGGAGAAACCGAAGATGACAAACCTAACTGCCCGCCAGGGCGCCTCTGCCTCACTTCTCAACCGCACTCTATCCTCGATGGTGCTGCATTGGAGCAGGTAGAGCAAATCATACAATGAATGAACAGGCAGATAGCATGATTGATCCCTGCTTTAGTGATGAAGGATCATGTGCTATGATGTCTAGGATGCATGTGCCGATGCCCATGTGCTAAGGATGCCTCCATTTGAAATGACAGTCTGACTTGCTTGCAGCTGGCGTCTGGAGATGACATGATGATGTGTCAGGAACGTCTTACAAAACTAGCTCTGCGTGTAGCGTCGCTCGCTCGAGTACCGGAGTATGTGAACCATGGGTGGGGTCGTACATGCATGGAAGAGCCATAAACGCTGAAAATTGCTAAAGCCAGGTCGGATACGTAGCATAACAAACATGATGGAGGAAATATCAATGGCTGAAAAAATCCAGGGCAGCAGACAATGGTGCTGGTGTGACCTTCAGGCCACAAGTGTCTCATTACGATGATGCTGGATTGTGTATCTTGAGCCCACCTTGGATCTATGCTCAGGAGATTTGGGGAACGTGGCTTCTCTGTGGTGGTGGTGGAGGCAGATTTGTCCGCATCAGAGCTTACTGGACCACCTCGTCTCCGGCTGATAGCCATTGGATGCGTCCGGAACAAACATGGCTGGTTGCACGCTTGCCTGCTCGCCTGCTGCGACGAAAACTGTCCCTGCCTCAAATGCATGGTAGCAAAGGCCTGTGCGATGTGGGTCAAATACTACCTGAGATCAGAAGTATATGAGTGCAGTACGCAACCTGACAGGTAATCACACGCGATGCCAAAGGCGATGCCCCAACACCTGCCACGCGATTTGTTGACGTTTTTACCGGTGCCTTTCGCAGCCCTGGCATGCCATCCCTCGCCCTCCCCAGGCCTTGGTTTGTTTGAGTTAAGTGACCAACCTTGACTCTGCAACGCACACTGGCAACGCACGCAGTCCTTTGAATTTACGGCAACACCCCGACAAAACATTGGACGCGAGGATGCAACACACGGGCACAATACAGCAGGTTCACCCACGCCTCTACTTAGGCTCGTATCAAGCAGAGCAGAACAGATCACTGCTCGATGGTCTTGAAATCACGCATGTCTTGCAGGTAAAGCGTACGAGCCAAATGTTCAAGCATTCTGTGGGCTCGACAGCCACCACTCGTAAATGGGCAACTTGTCTCTCTATCTGAGTTGGAGGACTGAGGTGTACAAGAGGTTGGCAGGTGTACAGGAGTTGAACACTCTGTCCAGCACCCACGATTTGACACTCTAGCCGCAACTCCGTTGTGCAACCCAAGCAGCCACATGATGCCTTGTGCTGATGCCCCTGTACTCGCAGGTTGCTCATGAAGTGTGTGCAAGTCATCCGGAGCACTTCACGTACCTTCACATAGCCGCGGATGATCACGAAACACAGGACCTTATCTCCCTGCTACCCGAAGCCTTCGACTTCATTGACAGTGCTTTATCTCAAGGTAGGCTGGGGCGGTGTGTGGTAGTTGGGGCACTAGAAAGTAAAATAAAGATGTTTGCCAGTTCTGGGACAGTGGAGGGTCGTAGTGGGTGACTCGGTGAGTCTTGGATCTAGGCCGTTTTTCGGATGTGATTTCCCGCACATTCTGTAAATCTGCTATTTCTGATACCACAACTTGAACGTTATGAGACAACATGACCATCGTCATCCAGGCTCTGGTGCACTGGAATTTACACTTAAACGTCAAGATAGCCTGTCACTCAACTGAGTTAGTTAGTTTTGAACTGGCTATACCGTCATCACACTGGTCCCAGTGTTGTTCCTGGAAGTTGTCCCAGAACTGGCAAACACCTTTTTTTTTATTTAGTTGTCACTGTGCAAGACCACACGTGCGGCGAGCAGAAAAATCAAAGCTGGCAATTCTGTCGTGGGTTGTGACATACACCCTTTTGTGCGTCATCACACTACCTGTCTGACCTGCTGCAGGTTGCCAAAGGCGGCATGCATGTCATGCCACACGATTACTAACAGATCGTTTGATGCCCTCCAAGTTTGGCCGTGTGGCATCAACCATACATGCCTGATTGGCGTCCAGGCTCAGCCTAAAGCCCAATCAAGTCAAACGCAGCCTGGCAACTTGAGCAGCACAAGAAATCGGTATACGAAACAGAATCCCAATCGCCGTGTGAGAGTACAGACTCTTGTACAATGTTGTATGCTATGTATTTTGTACTTGCATGTTTGTGTTCCGTTCCCTCCATGCAGGCGGGCGTGTGCTGGTGCACTGCGTCATGGGCATCTCCCGCTCCGCAGCCGTGGTGTGTGCGTACATCATGTGAGTCACGTGCAGCCATGCAAAAAACGTGCAGGAGCCATGCATCCTGCACTATTCTGCGCACAATCATTGCACGCATACTTGTTCAGGCTTTGGCCCGCTTGGTGGCTGGTGCTGCACTAACCCAGCACACGCTGACAAGGGCGGGTAACAGTTCTGGGACAATACTTGTGTGGCTCTCGGTTCTGGGGCAGTTGGTGTGTGACTCCTCGTGTGTTCTGCCACCGCGAAGTCCTCATGTATTGAATCGAAATTGAATTGTAACCATTGATTCTTACGTACTCTGTATCCGGTGACCTGATGAAATTCTTATGGCCAATCAAATCCTTCGGCAATATGATGCTTTCCAACCAGGCAATCGTTACAAGCTCTGCAGCACCTGAACTCAGACTCAAACATGGAAATATATCCTCAACTAAGTAAGGGCTGTCAAATGACCTGTGCGCTCCTAACGGGTTATGGACGGGTTGAATGAACACTGGTTACATCCCACATGTCCAGATACTTACTAGCAGTAGTATGCTGCATCCCACAGTCAATATGCTGCAGTCGATGACCCATGTAGGCTACACTTGAGTTGTTGAACGTGCGGTCATTGAAAAGACCGTTGCAAGAGAGCCATGACTGAGAGCCAGTGCATCACGGCTGTTTGGAGAAGAACTCGGAGGCGGTCATGCGGTTGTTGAAGCCGGTGACAGACAGGGCACTAGAGCTGTGACACCATCATCACTCTGATGGCTCGGGTCCTGTCTCTTAGTTCGCTGTCCCAGAACTGGCCCTGTGGTACCGTGTACCACAACACCTGTTGTTCATTTCCGTGTGCGATTGACGCACATACGAACACTCACGTGTCTGACTGACACACACAGTCACTGTGTGGCCACAGTCCCGGTGAGAACCACGCACAGCAAATTGTGACCTCAGGTTGACACTTGCTCCCCACAACGGGCACTTACAACACCGGTTACAGTGGTGCTCCCAGGAATTGTCCCGGAACTGGCAAACATCTTTCCTTTTGGAGCTGATGCCGATGCACACAAGCCGGCCTGTCCTGCGTAAGGCCATGTCATCCCGTTTTGCCAGAATGCACACTCAAACGGCATACGGTTGACGTCCATGTTATGCAGGTGTGCCGGTAAGGCAACGTTCAATGACACATTTATGGCCGTCCGTGATCGCCGATCTTGCGTCTACCCCAACGACGGCTTCACATTGCAGCTGAAGTTGCTGGAGGAAGCCGGCTGGCAGTTGCAGCCGTGGGCTGGCTGGTCTGAAGCGCGCTTTATTGAAGAATGCCAGCGACAAGGCATCAAAGCGCCCACGGCGCCTGCACGGATTGGAGCTTTGAGTCAAGCGCTTGCGGCAGCGCAGCGGTCAAGCCCTAGCACTGCGGACGATGCCGTTGGTGTGCGTGGAATGCTGGCCCGTGCCAACAAGCTTTTCTGGCGTCAGCAACGTTGAACGTGATGACAGTGCTCGCGCAAAGTTCGACTTTACCCGTGACACTGGTGCCGGTGAGGGTGGCGGTTCTGAAGCCGAGTGTATTGACCGGCGCACTCGTGCCGTGCAGAGGCCAGACTCCAGCATAAACGCCCATCAACGCCCTGTAGCAGAAACGCTCATAAGCATGTACAATGCATACGTTGGGTATATCAGGTCCAGGCAAAACCGAGACGCGAGGTATGCATGCTGATATGGGTTTGGCCTCACACCAAGACTAAGACAGCCGCCAAGTAGACCAGCACAACCTTGAATTCTTTATTCGCCTTGGAACGTGCTACAGGGCCAAGCCCACCATCAACCATTGGGACCATCGCGTTTGACGAAGGCTTCCCTGTGACTCATTTGCCATTTCGGGACCTGACTTTGTTTCCCGTCGTTTGTTTCTAGCTTACTCCATGTGTTTCAGCTATTGGCAAGAGGCATTCTTTTCTTCTTTGCGCTGCATTTTTTGCTTTTTGCGCCTTGGCGTTGCCTGCTCCTGCTCAGGGTTGGTCAGGACGGTATCAAGCCTCGTCTCTTGTCTCATGCATGGCTGGCTAGCGTTGGGTGCGTGTAGGACCCCCTGGTGTCACGATATATACCTTTTGCATTGCTTGCCAAGCGGCGCTTGCTAGCGTCCCTGTCAGCCCCGCGTGCCTGTGCACAGTAAACAATGCTATCGACTGGTATACCAATAGTTGGTTTTGTAAGTCGGCCAGCAGAGCGGGAAAAAAGACGTTTGCCAGTTCTGGGACAATTGTTGTCTGTGATTCTCCGACTGTTCGAGTGCCGCAACCCTGACCTGATATTGTGCGTGTGTATGAGTGCATTGTTTTACCACGGTGTGGGGTGTTGGTGGGCAACGTTGAGCCACTTGAAAAAAATGGGACAAACATGGTTACAGTGACGGGTCATGCCTGCCGTCCTGACAGGACATGATGTGTTTTCATGTATGCGTGTGTATGAGTGCACCTAGGCTTTGAGTTGTATTGGTGGACGATAAAGCGGCACTGCTGACCGGCCACGACTGTGAAGGCACTTTCAAGCTAACAAAATTCGCAAACTCTTACACATCTTATGTTATCGGCTGTAGGCCCGCATGAAGCAATTCAAGATGCAAGTGCTGTGCAAGTGCTGTGCAAGATGCAAGTGCAAGTGCGTGAGCATCATGGCAAAGCTTGTGCTGTGAGTGCTGAGGTACCGTGCTGTGACGGTTGGTCAGACGGGTCACACACCCATTTTGTCTTTTGACAGTGCAGTTCCTATCTAGTCCTGGTTTGCTGTCCCAGACGTGGCAATGCACAACACGCAATGTTCACCTGCTGTTCACCTCATGTGCGATTCACACACACAAACACACACACATACATACACATGTTTTGCTGACACACAATGGTTGCTGGCAGTATTACAGACCTATTCACACAAATTGTCCCAGAACTGGCAAACTTGTTTTTGTGACGTCAAGCTTTGTCCTTTGTCTGAAACGCGTCCATCAGACTTGGACAAGCCTTGAATGAATGTTCCTGGCTAATCTGTCCGGGGTCGAATTGGTGACATCAGTGGGATCGGTGACATCGTTGATTGCTAACGCCTGAGTGCGGCACCTCCCGCTCTAGCCTGACCAGTGTAGGAACACTGCAATCCTCAGCGGCGCCCTACTAGTACGCCAGTCAAGGTCCTTAAACTGGCCACTTACATGCCAGTTTTACAAGGAGGGAGTGCGCACCATGAAGCACGTCCAACGCAAATATCCACTATTTTTACACCGGCTTAGACATAGCGTCATGTGAACAAACGTGTTCCTGTTTGGCCCCTGTGTAGGTACCGTTTAACTACCAGTTCCAGACCCGTTTAGCCGGTGATGGAATACTGGTTTGCGATCTCCTTGAGCTCCATTCTCTCATTCAACACCTCATACCCATTCCCTGCTTTCGTTTTGCTTTCTTGCTCAGGGTAGGCCAGGGCGGTGCCCAGCCCGTTCCAAGTCCTCTGACGGCTTCCCTGGTGTATATACATATATATACCCATGGCTGCGGCCTGTTGGGTCTACCCATCATCACAAGAGGGGAAGGATTCCAACCCGTCCAACCTACATGGAAAGGGGATTGCGACACACCAGGATAGTAGTGGTGGTGGCCAACTGCTCGAGGTGCTATCCTGTCCGCATACCTCGTTAGACCCAGAAAAGGGGACTGAAAACATGTGCAAATCGTTAAATATTGTGCTGCCAAACGTATGTCTGGTGCCTGTCACAGCAACACAAGACAAATCAAATAGACCCAAACTGTAAGCGTGTGCTTGTAGCAGACACTGTCCTGTCACAAGCTTGCCTGTGCGTCAGCCCATGTACTTCATCCAGCTCAGGTATTCAAAGGCTTGAATCAATCCATTGCAGATACTGGTGAGCTTGAATCCCGCTTCACATGACGGGGCAACTGTCAACTGGTGTGCTTCTACATATTCACTACATATTCACTACAAGGAATAAGGCTGATGCAAACAGGCTAGTACCTTCTAGAGCTGCTTGGGCCATGCCTTCGTGGCTTCGACCGAACTGCTGATAATAATACTGGTGATCCATAGTAAGAAAACGATTACACCAAACACGCCCACATGCATAGAGCTCAAACGCTGCAAGCCATGCAAGGGACGAGGTTGCATACCGTCCTGACCAACCTTGAGCAAGAGAGGGCAAAACAAAAGTCATAGCGGTCTGAAGGTCATGGCTCATAAGGTTCAAGATGAGGTGTAAGGATTCGAGCAGGGCTATTGGTCTTGCTCACAGCTAGGGTAAGGGTAGCTTTTGAAGGACTCCATTCAGACATGTGACTGGCCTCAGGCACCCACAATTAGGATGTCTTAACCCCACAGACTGTACTGATCACGCGATGAGGGACACGCATTTGCCATCGTGCATTCAACACCAAGACAAGCATTCATGGTCTTACCTTGTGGCCCCAGAACCATCAATGTTCAACACACAGGCAGCAGAGAATCGTGTTCTACCAGACCTGACAGCAAGTCAATGCGCACTGAGAGCGACACCTCCACGAGGCGTGTAGTTTCGAGTTAAATCCGTTTCCAACTACTTTTGAGTGCTTCTGCTTCATCACCGCAATCGCACCGCATAGTCGCAAACACATCTAGTCAAAAGGGCAAGCCACTGTCTGCAAATAAACCCAGTAGGGTGTAAGAGGCAGATTCAGAACTGTTTGGCAAGCTACGACAACGAGCCGGAACCAGCTGCGACAAGGCTGTGCAAACTGATCCTGCATCGGAATTAGAGTTTGCTGCTGAGAGGCAGGACCTTCAGGTGACTGCTAGTGTCAGCTTCTCGAAACCAAGTTCACGACACTCAAGTGGAGGCTCGCCAAGTGGAGGCTGCCGCATTGTTGTAGCTCCTTAACACGCATCGCGCTCTCTGTATCAGGGCAATGCAGCACAACAGAGTGCGCTGCTTGCAGCACATCTGCATACCAATTGGCTTTGCTCCAGCAACGATCCCGATATCCCAACTTGGCTGCAGGGCACATCACATCCAAGCGCAGAGATGAACCAGACACTTGGACGCACCATGAACCAGGCGATCGCCTTGCCGAAGCGGTGAGCGAACCCTCAGATCACTCTCTGAGCAAGCGTTTGCGGATGGATGGATGGGTGAGTCTAATATAATATGTCACATCCGTGCTGTTTGCAGGACCGCGCCTGTTGGCGCTGGCGTAGTGGCTTCTGCAAGGCCTTCAAGACCTGGTAAGCCTGGTGGTGGATTCTGCAGGGGAGCTGCTTCATGTGACCATCATGCGACATGCGAGTTTTGCATGATAACTAGAAGAAACTGTCAGTTGTCCCTCGCCAGGGCCGACGCATTCTTGCCAATGCATTGCCTCTGTCGGCTCTGACTATCTTTCAGCCCCTCAGGTCACTGAAGTCTGCATTTCGAGTGTATGTGCCCTGCAGTCACCTGCCGCGCTGCTGCCGAGGCTGCCACAGCATGGGACGCCTGGGACAGGTACATGGCCAAGAAGACGCCAGTCATGGAAGGCTCCAGCTCCGAGAAGAAGCTGCTCTCGTAAGTGACGCCCTGCCGAACTATACTGCACCAGATGCACACTCCTCCCCTTCACCTTGTCCCCTCCACCTACACATAAGTTGTGACATGCGACACTGAAATGCGGTCTGCTGCATTGCCACACAAGTATTCCAGGCGGCACTGCTGTAGATAAGTTAATCCTCTGCTGCGTTATACTTTACTAATGCCCACAGGGACATTGGCTCATTCATCACCAAGTCTGCTGCTGGCTACAAGCCCAAATTCAACATTCCCCACGAGTCACACGCAGCAGCTTTCAAGCTGCAGCACATGCCAAAGCTGCCGGTAAGCTGAGTGCGAAAGGCAGTACGGCGCACAGTCAGCCAGGATGTGTTCCCAGTTGATCTCCAGCGCAGACAACCACCAGTGGCCATCATCATACCTTGTGTATGCACAGCAAACGACAACAACAACAACCTGGCGATGTGCACATGTGCTTTGAACAACTGTTCGATTGGCCTCAGTAGCCCACACTCTCCTTAAAAAGGCTGCAAGGTTGACAAGCCTCCATCTCCAGTTATTGACAGAGCTTGTATCTTCAAATATCTAAACCGGTTTCCATCACGTGCACTGCTCAGGTGAAGGACCTCCCCAAGGACCTGCATGACAAGCTGGAGACCATTGGCGCCGCTGCCCTCAAGGTGGGTTCTGCATTGGCCTGGATTGCAGTGACCAGAGATGAAAGTTCTGGCTCTCACAACACGGCTCTCGCTGTTGTTTGCTACCGTCTTGCACCCTGGCTTGATGTTGCTCACGCTTGGGCACCCTTTTAGCTGCGTGGTCAAGCAGGGCCTTGTCAAAGAGGAGGTTGCTAGTTTGCACTGTACTGGCTACAACAACCATGCTGAAATTGACAGCAGCCCTTGTAAGAGCAGGCGCCAATGTCAAACGTTGGAAAGCCCGAGTGTCCTGCCTGCATCACTTGAACTTTGTTTGCCTGTGCCCTCTTGGCTTTGAGCATGGCTTGCTGACTGAGACTGAACTATGACCATGACGAGCCAGGCTCACCGGACGTGCTGGCATGGCTTGTGGCATGCAGGGTGCACTGGCCATGGACGGTGACGTGGATTACGCCAACGTGTCCTACACCACCACTGACATTGACGGCGCGCTCTCAATCACGGGCACTGTGGTGCAGAAGGTGCGCTATGAACAGGACGACTGGGGAATGGAAGCCACCATTCTGGCAGTCTGGGTCGTCACTCCTACAGCATTGAAAAATCACCCTGGGCCAACTTGTTCCATGATATGTTTTGGTCCACTGGGCCATCATCATAATCCTATCAGAACACCTTGTTCCACGGTCGCAGGGCACTGACAAGAGCGCTGTGGTGGTGCTTGTGGCCACTGAGACCGAGCGCCAGGCGTCCTGGTCGCGTCTGGAGGGCCTGTCGCTGCACTGGGCATGTGGCGCAGAGCCCGGAGGCGCATGGACCATGCCGCCAGAGGGATGGACCGCAGTGCCAAGCAAGACCAAGGATGCAGGTGGGCAGAAGTGTTTTGTGTGTTTGCCGGTTTACATCAGGTGCAGTTGTTCATGTCCACTGGTTATTTTTATTGGCTGCCAGCGAAGTCAATGTACGCGAACCAGCTGTTCGCATAGCAACCATTTGGGCAGTCCAATCGGCTGTCAGCGTCTCAATCCATGCTTGCACAACATCCTTCTATCAACTGTCAGCCACAGCATAGCCTTAAACACTGCCGGTTGCTTGGGGAGTCTTGAGCTCCACTTTCGAGGCTTGGCACCTTTGCTTGGGACCTGCCTCTCACTTGAGCAGAGCTGAGTTTGGGCGCTTCTGTGCGTCCATGCAGGTGGCGCCTGGCAGTGCCAGTTCGAGAAGCAGACCCTTGCTGACAACGAGCAGATGTATGTGCTGGTGATGCAGCTGCCCATGAGGGGCGTGCTCAGGTCAGGCGGCATGCTGTTCGTGCTCAAGGGAGAGAACGCCAAGGCTGACAGGTAAGGAGCCAAGGCACGAACACATGGAGCAGGTTGGGCATGCACATTAGCATGAGAGACGAGCGTGGTGGCACAGCTACATTGCAGTTTTGATGAGTGGCAGAGTGCAAGGTTTGGTGTACAACATCAGGCAGATCAAACGCCTTGCCCACGGACTGCTATAGAGGTCATAAGTTGGGCAATACACTCCACAGGCTTGCTGCGCAGTATTCAGCACTTGGTATATCTGCACGTGCATTATAGGTGGCTCCAGGATGCCTCAACCAGAAAGGACTTCTTCTTGGATCTGCAGAAGCTGCCTGTGATCAAGGCATGAGTGCAGTCCAGCTCACTGCACAGCGCACGCACCACCTTGTGAACCACAGGTGGCTCAAGGATGCTTCCACGGAGAAGGACTTCTTTCTAGACCTCCAGAAGCTGCCAGTGACCAAGATGTGAGCGGCGCCTGAGGATCGTGAGCTGATGGTGGCGCACAGCAGCACAGGATGCAGCAGTTGATGCCCTGTGGGCACGCTTCCTGCTGGCACGGGTGCATGTGTTATGGCAGCTGTCTCGGATCGCCACCCTCGGCAAGCTGATCACGTCTGGTGCAAGTCTATTGATTGCTGAGGCTTGTACTTTATACTATCGTACAGCATGAAGTGCTAAAACTGAAGATGATCTTTGCTGTCGGAGCATCTAATCTATGTTGTTGTCTGATGTCTCTTGCATGCTCATATGTTTGCACTCTTACGTTGCCCAAGCCGGTGTGTTTTGCTCAACCTTTCCGCTTGTAAATAGAATGCGAATGACATCCTCTGTCCGGTCACAGGAAATGCTGTTATAATCGCAAAACTGTTGAACGGTGCTTGTGGTGGTGCGAAAACAAGTACGTACAGATTCATTACAAGCAGAGGAGGCAAGAGTGCGTGCATGAGTCAGCATGTGCTGACCTGAGTAGCGTGAGATGAAAGAGAATGGCAACCGTCTTGTAACCGCACTAGCCGTTGCCCCTGCAATTTCAACTGGTCGCTGGACGTCTGCGTGCACGAGAAAGAAGTCCAAGGGTCACTCACAGAAACAACTGAAAGGTACCAGCTTCGCTTGAACGTTGCCTCAGGGTTGGTCAGGACGGTACCCAGCCTCGTCTGTTGCCTGGTTCTTTTTACTTATGTATGATTTTTCCATGAAATAATCTTCAAGGGGCTGGGGTAGACATATCATGGCAATCGTGGCATGTGCACAGGTAGACGCAGGCACTTGCGTGCTGCACCAGGGGCGTAACTTTTGGGCAGCACACTCAGCAACCCAGTGACCTGAAGACCCTACTACGGCACACTCACGTCTCTGGGTCCTTGAGTTTGTCAGTTTGGACGGGGGCAGGCACGGCATAGGCACTCTCCAACGCAACTAAGGGCATGATCTTCTGCTGCACACCCAGATACCGCCAGGTACCCACAGACCTGAAGACGTTACGGTTGTTGGGCTTGACTTTGGGCTATGTGCTAAACCCTGACCCCAACTGTGAGTCGCCTAATCTTATGGTAGTTCAAGATAGGGCATCCCAAATCATCTCGAGGTGCAACCAAAGTGTGTTGGCATGGAAAAAACAGCAGGGACCACTCCTTACACCACACAGCAAGAGCAGTCACAGCCTGAGTATTCTGGGACAATTCATATGTTCTGCATTGAAGCCAATGGCACTGTGGCGCGACCTGTCCTGGAAGCTGTGAGATGTGATTATTGTGTTTTTTACACAGCTGTGCAGGAGTGTGGGATCCAAGGAATGAGTGAATCTAGAATCGAGCCTGTTGTTAGAGCCTGACCGCACGTCCCCTTAATCGGCTGTCTGTCAAACTAGACGTCATGGGCATTTGGGCGCCAATGCCAACTGTGTGCTGCCAGGTTCGGCATCTCCAGTTCTCAGAACAGCGTGTTTTAACACTAGCCTGGGCAGCCAGACTTGCTTCAGCGCACGATTAATCTCTACTCAACTTACATGACTGAGGCCTTAAATAACATCCAATAGAACTGGATTGCAGGGAATGAGCTACTATTCTGTGATTTTGTTGATTTGTGTCCTTTTCTGCGTTGATTTCGTTGATTTATATATATATATATATATATATATATATATATATTATTTTATATTTTTTTATTTTATATTTATATATATTTTTTGTTGGGCAAGTTGCCTCACCTGCTGTAACTATAATGTCATAATTCCCTGACTAGCCCTGGACTCTGTACTCTGGCATGAACCCTGTTGCCCCCTTTCCCTGCTGCCACACTGGTTCCAGTGTTGTCCCTGTAAATTATCCCAGAACTGGCAAACATCTTTTTTTTTACCGTCAGCTTGTCTGTAACATTTGACACCCTGGTGGACACCCATAAACGCAAAGTGATCTTCAGTGGTAGTCCCAGGCATCCTGAGACCCATAGACCCAGGAACAGCATCATGGCCTTTGGGTCTGCATTTGGAGCCATACCCCTACCGTTGCCGCCTGCGCAACTCAGCCAGGCGCCATGTGAGCATCTGGGTACCTTGGTGTACACCTGCGTACACCCGGCTACACCTCAAAACATGCTGTTACAATGGCTGCTCGCTCCCTCCCTTACTGACTTCAGTCGCCTTTCTTCCTGGCCTTCTTGTTTCTAAGTTTTGAGTGTAAAGTATGTATTCTATGTACATGTCTTGACTGGTATGTAGTTTGTAATGAATATGGGTTCTCAGTGCATGTGAGACACTGATGGGATACAGCACGGCACCCGTGGGCGTGTGTGTGTGGTGGGGATGGGGAGGATCTAGGCCAGAACAAGAAAAGAAGTTTGCCAGTTCTGGGACAATTCTTGCGTCTTGCACTGAAATCAGTGGTATTGCTCTTCTGTTGCGTTCGATGTGTCTGTGTCATCATCATCATTACATGGCTTTTCATGGTTCAACCCACGGTACTGCAGCTACACACAATATCTCTCCAAGAATTACGCGCCTGACAATCGTTAAGCCAAGACAGGTCACTGGTAGCAGGGTGCAAAGTACGAATGTCATCACTGGCAACACGGTTCCAAGTCGAGAGTGGGGCTCCCGTGCCTCTCCTTGCTACAGCCTGCTGGCCTCTGGGGCTGGAACAGTTGCAACAAGCAAACGTTTGACGCTGGAAGTGTCAGGCATGCGTCCCATGTGGCCTAGCCACCTGAGCCTGTGTGTTCTGAGCAGGGCACTAATGGCAGGTTGATGAGTTCTGGCGTAGAGGTCAGCATTGCTGATCACCTCTGGGCCTAGACGTTCATGCAGAATGCGTCGCAGGCAGGTGTTGTTGAACACTTCCATCTGGTGTTGCTGAGCTCTAGTCGGTGCCCATGACTCAGCAGCCCCATAAATCAGGATAGGCAC
>QAXH01002554.1:0-17037 GCA_004335635.1 Chloromonas sp. AAM2 | reverse complement strand
ATGCCCCCCTATCCTGTCCCTGCCCCAGTCGCGCCCTCATGCCCCCCTACCCTGTCCCTGAGGTAGGTCATGACCTCGGGCAGCTCCTCAGGAGTGAAGTTACTCGCACTGCAAGACGTACACACAGATCATGCTTCCCAGACAACCCCATTATCAGCGACTCAGGTTGACAATTCAAACCGATCCAACATATGCATTCTTTAGTTCCAGCCTACAGTTCCTGCCATCTCATGAAGCACTGTAGGACATCTCATGCTGGAAATGTCAGGCAAGCAGTTCTGTTTGACTGGAGACTAGCCGACGCCCCTGGCCTACTTCCAAACCCTCCCTGACCCCAAAGGTTGCCCACAACTGCCATTTCCATTGCATAGTAGCATGTTATTGGACCCTTTCTACAAACTGCACCCACCGTGCCCTGGCGTTGAAATCTGTCAGCCCGAAGTACACCGAGTCTGCACCATTCTCCACTGCAGCTCTCAGCTGCGGCCAGCCACCCACAGGCGACAGGATCTCCGGCTTAACCAGCCCACGTGCAGCCCCACTGGTGCCGGTTGGAGCGGTTGGTGGTTGGTTGGTCGGTTGGGTGTTGATCAGCATGCTGACAGCGCCACCCTGGCTGGCGTGTGGGGTGGAGGGGATGCCGGGTGGCTGGTGCTGGGTGGCAGCTGCAGCTGCTGGCGCCTGGTACAGGTGCATTAGGTGCACTGATCATGTGCAAGCAACATGCGAGTACTTATGCAGGTGTTTGTCTACTTTGCCACACCATGGCAGGTGCATCAGGAGCGTCGTACAACACCACTGCACAACGCATAACTGCCAAATGATATAAGCTGCAACTACTAAGCCTGTGTCTGTGTGCGCATGCAGGTGTGTGCAGAAAAAAGCACCGTACCAACAGCGCGTGACACCATCAATGCCTTCTCCTTTAGACTGGCCAGCCAGCAAATTACTTGACAGTTGGCTAGTAGCTGGAATGCAACCATTTTACAAGGCCATTTCAGCGGCAAACAGTGTAACCCACCTCTGCGTTCGACAGCGTTTGGTACAGCAGTGGATTCTTCCTTGACTGCGGGTTGTCTGCTGCGCTGTACCCTCCATCGCTGTCCACACTGGTGTACGTGCCTGTGCTGCCCGCACCGCTGCTGGGCCCACCATTGGCAATGGAACGAACCAGCTGCAACAGCTGCCTACGGGTCAATGGCCTGCAAAGCAAGTAGCAGACAGGCATGTGGACGCTGGCAAGACGACATGCAGGCATTGTAGAAGGGTTTTCATATGCGTGCAGAGCTGGAGTGGCATTCACAAGTAGTGGTGTACGAGCAGGGACATGCAGCGAGCCTTGGAACTTGAGCTTGAAGACTGTCCCTTGCACCCATGATGTCTTGAGGCGGGTGGCAGCATGCAAATGATAAGCGAAAAACACACTTTGTGGCGGCCAGGGTTTGAAAGGGTTGTGCGCCACGGCCGAGCAGGGCCCTTGGACCGAGAGGCAGCGAGCCTTGTAAGGTCATTATGGCACCGATTGAGCTGTAGGCAACTGATTTGCGGACTCTGCGAGGGTCCATCGCCGGTGCGTGCGTGGCCAACGAGCAACTGCCGCAAGTACGTTTCGCGATGTCTTGCGATCGGCGTTCACGACTTCACAGCAAAAGCACAGCTGATGCCACAATCGATTGTTTGCTACCTCTCAGATGGATCACATTTGGCGCATTGTGGTAAACTTGCGATGAATGTCCAATGGCAGCTCAACCACCAGCCCCACAATTTGTACCAGGGCCTTGAAACAAGAGGAGGAAGAGCAGGCGTGCATACCCTTCTAGACGATGTGGTTAGTATTGCACGTACATTTCTTGATGTTATGGCTGGCTCAGGTGTGAGGTTCCCAGTTCTCATTGCACGCCTGCCACACACCCACACACAGGGGCACGCCAGAGCAGCAACTAGCAGACATCTCAGACATCGTGCCACAGCAATACAAGCTGCACACAGCACTGCAGCTACCAACAGCCAACAGGGCCGACAACTGTCATGCAAGCAAGCTCTCACACCCTCACGCAAGCTAGGTAGCAGGCAATGTACCAAGCCAGCTGGTTCTATTCCAGCTGCTCTACCTCGGTGCAGTGTCTTGGTGTCCCAGGAGCAGCATTGTTCGTCTCAAGGCACACACTTACAGCCACCTATTGACCCAGTGACACAGGCTGCGCAGGAATGCAACCAGCCTTTGGCGCAGCCATTGCCCAGCCAGCGTAGTGCCTACCCACACTCACAGCCACAGCAACCACAGGACGAGTCATGGGCACAGCCACAGCCGCGGGCACAGCCAAAGCAACAGCTTGCTTCATCTCACACACAACCACAGCCGCACCGGCCACCGGAGCCGCACCAGCCACTCGCACAGACACAGACACAGGCCCAGACACAGGCCGAGCCACCGCAGCCAGCACAGTCACAGCCACGCCCCAAGTTACACACACACAATGCACCAGTGCAGCTCAGCACGCCACAGCCAGACCATCACCCACGGCGCTCCCACACACAATCATCACCATCACTCGGCCCTGCAGTTGAGCCAGTAGAGTCCCTTAGCTTTGCGAACAAGCAGTTTGTTAAGCAGCTGCGGCCGGGCAACTGCCAGAGCTTGCATGATCTCAAACAGGCCCTGCAAACTGTTAACCCTGCAGAGCTTGATGTGCAGGCCGTGACTGCCATTGGCACTGCCCTGGCCAGGCTTGCAACGCCCAGGGTACTAAATAGCACTAGCTCAAGTGAGCAGCAAGGCACAGGCACGCAAGGGCATGAGAATGCACATGCAGATCATCAGGCCACAGCACAGCAGTCAGCTGGACAACATCGGCATTCACACCAGCCACCCAACACCAACTACTCTGCAAATGGCCTCAATGCGACATCATCATTCAGTCAGTCTGGCGCAGACCATGCAGCACGTGCAGCTGGAATCCACAGTGAAAGCTGGGAGCTGCCCAGCCCTCACATGCAGACCACTATGCGGCCCGACGCCTTAGCAAGCTTGCAACAGTTTGCACTGAAAGTGTGGGCGCCCATGCTGCTGTCCCGCCTGAGCTGCATGGATGCCCCTGGACTGGGCATGTGCCTACATGCCATGGCCTCCCTGCAGCTTGCTGAGGAAGCAGCCCAGCTGACAGAGACGCTCATGCAGGCATGCGTACCGCACATGCATGGTGCAAGCCCACGCATCCAGGCCACCATGCTATGGAGCACTGCCCGCCTGGGCATGCCACCCACACAGCTATGGCTCAAACGCTGGGCGCATGCATCTGCCGGGAAGCTCAGTCATTACTCCATGCACGATCTAGCCATAGCTGCATGGGCAATGGCGCAGTTGGACTGGCGCCCGCCTGATGCATGGACACGGCGCATGCTGGCTGTGTTCATGCAGCACATGACGGCAGTCCACCATCAGGCCAGGCCACATGACCGCCCTCACACGGAGGGAGCGAGGAGTGCAGATGCATATGGCTGGCATGGGGGCCTAGCAGGGGCATCCAGCGAGCTTAGGTGTGTGGCTATGGTTACACGGGCCCTGGCGCGTCTGCGGCTAGCGCCAGAGCCCGAGATGTTGGATGCATGCCTTCACAGAGCGCAGCTGCTCATGCAGGTGAGGCAACACACACGCCATCCTGCATGCCACATTGCAGCAAGGAGACATTCAGCAGTCATGCTCAGACCCCTGCTGTAGCAAATGGGTGCCACTTGCTAGGTTAGTCATTACTGTAGTCGCCGCAATGATGCCTGTCACACCCTTGGAAACTCCAAGTCACGGCAAGGCACCTCCAGTTCTCGTGACATGTGACAGCGTGAACCTGCCTTGCTGATGTTAGGAGGGTTGCTGATGCAAAGCCTCTGCTGAGTTAAGCAAATGCCATGGTATCTAGTCCAATCCGTCATCTCATGCCAACCGCGTTCGTCATGTGCTCCGTCATTGTCATCCGTACATTGCACTCCTTGGACTATTGTTCTGCCGTACCTGCATACACCAACAACAATAAGCTGCGTTGTACAGTTGCACCTGATTTACACTGACAGTAACAAAACTGTCTATTGTTGCTGCTGTACAAGTGGAGTGTCAATTGCTAGTTTAGTCGTGACTGTTACTGTACCCTGCAGCAGGGAGCGCACTTCAGTTTTTGGCATGTTGCTCCATCATCAAAGGCACCTCACTTACACGAGCTCACACATCAACCTTGAGAAGGTACACCTCACTGAAATCGATTTGTTCTACCATACCTGCCAAACACTGACAATACGCAATGCGGCTGCTGTTGCTTCCCAGGCCCTGGGTGCATCCCCGGGCCTTTCCAGTGCCCACTCATCCGGCCTGGCACAGAGCGTGTCCACACTGGCGTATGCACTGGTTCTGTTCCAGCACCAGCCCTTGCCGGCCTTCCACCGCTGCTTTCTGAGCACCACAGCCGCGTACATGCCCTCGGCACGACCCCAGGTACGTGGGGGAACGGGCACACACGCCTGCACAGTCAATTGTCAACGTTCATCATCAAGCAGGTCAGCACAGTACGGGCAGCCAACATATGCTGCCGGTTTCAGCCATGTGATTGTTGATCTGTGTGACAAGGTGTGGACCACAGGTCCATGAGTGTTCAAAGCTTTCAATTGTCAAAGGTTTTAGGCCAACACTATGAATCGCTCCAATGAGATATTAGTCTCAATGTCGACCTAAAGCAACCAGGTGTGGAGCACAAGATAAGCATGCGGTTCTGGCGTTTTTTTTTTGTTCATGTGTAACTGTATCAGGCTCAGCTACTTGCAAATGCGTCGTGTGTGCATGCCTGTGCAGGATTTGATGATGATGTTGGTGGCAGTCTGCAACTGGAAGGTGCCGCCACCATTTGCATGGATGGCCCATGCCATGGAGTGTGCTGCAGCACGCATGCAAAACTTCACGCTCCAGGTGCGGATCCCAACATGCAGGGTTTTGTAAGGCCCTCTACATGCAAGACTTTGCAAGGTCTAACCAAGCATTGCTTGAACTATGCTGAATCCAGACGAGGCTATAGTGATTCTCAGAGCTTTGTATTGTGAGTAGTGCAGCATTGAACAGCCTGTGATTGCCGCCCAATCCCTACCGGGGATAGCAGGTGCCCATGGTGTTGGCCATACACCTGTGATGCACTCAGTGTAGCTGTGGAGCAGGCTCACAGGTCTGGGCCTCATCAAGTGTCACCACTGCTGCCCAATCAATTGGATACAATCCACGCATTTTTCCTTACATAAGATAAAAGCATGTTTGCGCTAGAAAACTGGTAGCAGTTTGCCACCAGTTTTCTGAATGCAAGTGATATGCATAGTTTGTCTGTCTGTTGTCCTGCTGTACTCCAGGGCTTGGTACTTCTGCTGGATGCAACCACCCAGCTCAACTACCGGCCCCCAGCAGCCTGGATGCAAGCATACGTGGTGGCAGTTTCTAGGCACATGCGTCACATGCAGCCCGTTGTGGGCGCACAGGTACTGGCCTGCCTTGGTGCTCTGGGGTTTCGCCCACCCTCTTGGCTGCAGACCACTCTCTGCATGAGCCTGCTGCGTTATGGGCATCAGATTCCAGCCAAGAGGTGGTTTCCAGCGTTGCTAGCCATGCAGCTGCTGCAAGCTCAGCCACACCAGCCAACAGGTACAGGAGCCACTGGCACTCAAAACACGGCATTGCTTCCACCATCGCAGCCGCAATCTGACAAGCAGACTCCCATCACGCTGCCAGGCAGCATGCCACCTGCCACTGCCGCTGTTCACAACCACACCAGCAACGGTTTCTCCCTACCAACGTCTCTTGGTCACCAACCGTTTGCGGCGAGCACTGAAATCCACGCCTATTCTGCAAGTTCCAACTTCCGAGGAAACAGTGCTGATCAGACCCAGTCAGGCCACATGCAAGGCCACGTGTCAGGTCACGTACTTAGGCCACAGCAACCACGTGGCCTAGCAGCTAGTGAGCAGGTGCTGGCCAGCCGAGAAACAGGCATGGGCGAGCGAGGTAGCAGGCGATTTGGCCCCAGTGAGAGCCTTGTGACGCAGACAGAGTTAGAGCAGGCACTCAGGATAGCTCGGGACAAGCTGGCCCATTGCGCACCAGCCAACTTAGCACATCTAGTGTGGTCACTGGTGCTGTGCTCTCGATACACACTTTTGGGGCATGAGATTGGGAGAACACCTCAACCAGCACCTATGGCATGGGATGCAGACGCCAACACACCGACGAGCTTGGTTAGCAAAGCAGATGCAGCCAGCCAGCAATGGCAAGGGCCGGATGCTAAATTGGGTGTGATGGCGGATGCTCACAGGCCAGTGCATGGGGGTGATGACGTTGGCCCGGTGAAGATGCCGGGCGGGCCGCTGGTGGCTGCTAGTTTCGTTCCTGGCATCCTGGCTGCACTGCGGCAGAAGGCAGTGGCTGCAGCACCAGCGGACGTGACATCACTAATCCAGGGACTGGCTGCACTGCTGGTCCCAGACGTGTACCCACGTGCTAGTTCCAATGCAGACAGTGCTGCTGTCAGAGGCTTGCAGGAGTCCCCCCTCTTGCAACAGCAGCATGAAGGCGCAGAAGAGAGGCGACGAACAGAGGGAGGCATGGAGCAGGATGCAGATGGCGAATGCATGGGAAATGAGAGAGGGGAAGGTGGGCTTGGGCCGGCACGAGCAAGGTATCTCAGGGCTGCGGCTGCGCCTTTGACTGAGCACCAGCTGTGCTTGCTCTTGGAGGCCTGCTGCAACAGTCTGCACGTGTACAGCCTGCCTCAGCTGACGCATGTGCTTGAGGCCATGACAGCCTTGGGAGCTCGTTGCTGGCCATGCACACCATGCCGCCATGCCAATGGTGGGTCAGCTCCACAGACTGCACGTGAAGCAGCTGCACAACGTCAGCACGTGGTGCACTTTGATTTCAATGTTCATCACATGGCTGGTGCAGAGAATACAGATCAGGGACTGGGCCAGCCACAGCAGCCGTTGGCTGCTTCAGGTTCCTTGATGCAGCTGGTAGGACGCAGGTGCCTGCAACTGCTGTTAGAAGAGCAGCAAGCAGTTGCGACCGCCGCACAGAGACAAGCCAGGCAGCCACATGGGGTGCAGGTGCATGCACCACGTGGAGTGCGCGGCATGCTGTTAGATGCTGCACATGGTATGGTGGGTGCACCTGAGCAGGCGCGTGGTGCGGGTGTCAAGGACATGCTGAGCATCTGGGGTGTGCTTTTGAATGCTGGGTTTGTGCATGGCCTTGGGACTGTACACCAGCAGCAGGTGTGCATGGCGTTGTATCGGGCTGCAGAGCAACAGGCCATGTGGGGATCCAACAGGCAGCCACGTGATCTAGCTGCATGGCTTGCGTCTGCACATGGCCTGGCCAAGTGCATGCCTGTGCCGCCGCCACAAGGCTGGTTGGAGGACATGGGTATAAATGATAACCATGACACAAGCGAAGACCATGAACATGGGCGCATTCACCATGAACAGAGAGACGTGGCCATTGCCAAGTTCTACTAGGGTGGTTTCTACAGTACCTGATGCATTGCAGACATGAGTTTCCACTTGCCATGCCCAGAACCATTTTGCAGCTGCTACTGATGATGTTGTTATTTATACCATTCAATGATTGTGTATGGGTTTTGCTTTTTTTGACGAAATGTGTCGGCTGAGTTTGAATTTGATCTGGGAGTTCAAGGACAGCTCCATGCTTCTCTGCTCGTGGCACGAAGTGCATGCATGACCAGTTGTCATAGCGCGATTATTCTTTCAAGCACAGTGCGCTGCTGGCAACAGCTCAGAACTTTGGCCTGTTGACAGCACGTGTCTGCCGGAAATCCGCTGTAAGGCTCGCTTGACTTGTCCGCCAAGCTGCAGCTACTACGTGTATCTGCATCGTCAAGGCGCGGCGCATTCTCTGCTGCGCCGTATTGTCAAGTGCGCTTCAAACCCCAGCTGTAAAGACAAATGTCCGAGTTCTGGGCTTGTGGCCAATTATTAGCGGCATGCTGTGGCCAGACCGTCACAATATGGAATCCAATGAGCAACCCAGCCGCGAAGCCGGAGGAAATGGTGATGGGCAGCGAGGTACGACTGATGCCTGCCCCAGGGTAACAGTGCAAAGAACAAAGCAGTGCATTCAAGCCATCCCATTTCCTTAGACGTGTCATCCATCAAAAGGAACATGCCTTGCATTCACTCCATCGCCCAGGGTTGCGTCTATGTTCTCTTCACTGCATGCATCATGCTTTGTTCAGCACTGCATGCATCGTGTATGGCACAACGGTTGTCAAGCCTGGTAACTCGGCAGGGTAACTCACTTCCCACCAACGGGACCTTGTTACCAGTGAACAGGACTTCACACAGCCTTGCTTGAGACAGCTTAGGGCAGCAGTGGGCTCGAGTCAGTGGGACAACCATAGCACAGCTGTGCATGCCCGCATGGAACGAAGATCTGTCGCCCAGCGGCTTGGCACACAGCTCTTGTGGCCAAATGGGCAGTGCAGGCTGCCGCGCAACACAAGTCACATGCATGCACATCACTCACATCAGTCAAAGCACATGCAATGGCCACACACGACAGACGCACAGTCCGCATGGGCACACGTCACATGGGCAGATGTCATGGGGTGCATAGATACAGGCCACATGAGCACACGTCGCATGTGCAGATGTCACGCGATGCATGGACACAAGCCACATGGGCATACGCCACATAGGCACAGCACACCTGGCCATTGGTCAGACCATATGATGAAAGCACTTCGTCACATGGCCCTCAGGTGACTGCCATCGCCTGGACCTTGAACAGCAAGGTTCTCACCGTAGCCGAGCGCAGCGGCATGATAAGGCTGCACAGCAACACGGGTTACCTGGGCTGTCTACCGCACGAGACCTCTGGACCCTCTGACATGGGCCATGTCACATGCGTGCGTCTCTCCCCGGACAACAGGCGCATGTTTGCAGGCAGTGCCAATGCACGTGTGTTTGTGTGGGATCTTAAACAGCAGGTGGGTACTGATGGGCAGGGCGTCAGCTACCAACTTGTCTTGGGTCCGCATATTTGGTAAGTGAGTGGGGTTGTCGGCATAAAATGCCTGCTCTTCAGTTTTTGAGGCTGTTGCATGCTATCACTGGTCGTCTTGCCCCGTGCAATCGCCACCATGTGTAAGGGTTAAGTCACATCTGCTCCCATAAGCCTTGTGCTCCATGTGCTTCGGGTGGCGATGTATCGTGGCTGATTCAGCAGATAGCTTGAGCGTGTGTGGCATTTGCCTGGGAGTGAAGGCTGCTCAGTGCGGCATATGATGGGCCACATGGTGTGTGTCGTTTACATGAGGGGGGAGACTCCAACCTGTCCAACCTACTAGTGAAGGAGATTGCGACACACCTCGTCAGTAGTGGTTGTGGTCACCCCTCAAGGCACTATCCTGTCCGCAAACCTCGTTGGACTGAGAATGGCCTGTGGAATGGCCTGTGAAATGGCCTATCGTTTCAACTTGACAGCTTTCTCACGCCATAAGCAGGGAGCAACAGCAGCACAGAGCACACAAACCAAGACGTACCCACGTGCCCCTGTCTGGCAGGGTCTTGTGCACACCATGGAGCACCAGGCAGCCATCACGTCTGTGGCAGTGGATGCAAACATGATGGCAACGGCCAGGTGCGCCACATGGGCAGCAACCCCATGGAAAGGGGGGAGGGGGGGGCAACATGCCAGGTTTGGGCAGACCAGGGCAGAGGAAAGCTCACTCCATACCACCACACGTACTGTGTCAGGCACACCATGTCACCATGAGGACATGCATGCTCTGGGCACAGGGAAATGTCAGGCACACCAGTAATCGGATGGCATGGACTGGAAGTGCGCAACAGCTGTGGTGCCAAGTACGTCCCCGCTTTGAGGGGACCCCGCGTTGGCGTGTGTTGATATCTTGCTTACCAGTGCTCTAGGTAGTACGCTTCATGCGGTCACTTGCATCGCCTGTGCTCGGCTGCAGCGCCAATGGCGCCCTGACGCTGCACACGACAGGGTCCTATCAGCATCAAGCCACGCTGGCCCAGGCTGACGAACGAAGGGATGCACACCGATGCCTCAGGTGTGAGATAGGCCATGATTAGAGAAGTCATATATTTCGAAGCTTCTACCCATTCTAATGTTCAGGCGTGGTATTTGGTTAGGTGCAGTCGACCGGTTCAGATTCAACGGCTTTGGGACTGACTGATAAGTCTTGAAGTGGTGCCTTAGACTTCAGAGTAGATGTTTTTCGGCAGTTTGCCACTTAAACCATGACTGGTACGTTTCAAGAGAACAACAGTGCAGCCCTTGCACAGCACGTGATATGCTGCCATTTCCTGCTCGGACAGTGGGACTGGGCATAAGGCCACCCCTTGTGTTGTCCGTTTCCCGTTCAGTTTCTCCTCCCTTGAGTCGGGCCTGCTTGGCTCCACCAGTCGCCACGGCCCCGCCGTGCATCTGTGGGCTGCTTCAGGGGGCAGGCAGCAGCACCACAAGCTGACGGGCGGACACACGGACAAGATCACAGGTACTGATTCTTTGCAGCGCACGAGGTTGTGGATAGCCCAGGTTGTTGTTTCAGCATCTAAAGCCAGATGGCATCTGAAACACAGCCAAAACACTCATCTTAACCATAAACAAAAAATAAACGGGCTAGGATTTACGGTGAGGAAGGCTGTGGTGAGCAGTGTTCAGCGTGGCGGACTGTGTGCCTGCTAGTCAGTTCCCTCGTCTCCTAAGGTGTCAGCCAGTTGTTTTGTTGTTGTTCTAGCACATGCTCCCAGATGATAGGAAAGGGCAAAAGAATAAAGGAATGTCCTACAATGCCAAGGTATGAACAACTCAACAAATTGATACATGGCGGTGTGTTGCAGGCGTCGCCCTCTCCCCCTCCTCTGCCTTCCTGGTCATGACCTGCGGCCGGGACCAGCGCCTAAACACTTGGGATGCGAGGGCCAGCGGCAGTGTGGTGCAGCAGGTCACGCTGCCGCAGGCGCTGACGTGTCTGTCTGTGAGGGATGACGGCGTGTCAACGGCCGTGGGCGCCTCAGGTGAAGGGGCGTCCCGGGAAGGGGGGCTGTGGAGGTAGGGGATGGCATGATTGGGCAAAGGGGTGGCGGCAGCAGTCAAGCTGAGGCGGGCAAAGAAGGGTCAGGGATGGCCTAACTCTGAGCATGGGATGAGAGCTTAGCTGGCAGGTGGTTTCAGGTTGAAACAGAATGGGATTGAGGATGAAGCAGAAGTGTGAACGGCATGGAAACAATTGCACGACAGATGAGGAGACCAGAGCCTGCGGCTGGTTCGCCCTGAAACGCACGCACAACCACACGCAAACACAAACACATTTGACCAAGTGTGACTACAATGCCATGCACGTGCGACCAATGCCATGCACGTGCGACCAATGCCATGCATGTACGACCAATGCCATGCACGTGCGACCAATGCCATGCACGTGCGACCAATGCCATGCACGTGCGACCTATGCCATGCACGTGCGACCAATGAGAGTGTATGCACGTGTGACCAATGATATGTGTGCTTGGCTGCAGATGGCGCCATCTACCTGCTTGACTCGCGCAACCTCAAGGGCCCCCCCATGAAGCTGCGCTGTCCCGAGCGCCTGCCGGTGATGGAGGTGCAGTGGCAGCCAACGCACCGCAGCAAGTCCAAGGCAACCGCAGCTGCGGCCGCGACGGCAGCAGCTGAAGCCGCAGCAAGGGACGTAGCAGCGGGGCGAGCAGCGTCTACTGCAGTGCCGCCGGCAGCAGTTGCCAGGCAGCTAGCAGCGGGGGCAGGGGAACCTGTGGCAGCAGCAGCGGGGGCGGTGGATGGACGGAGTGGCATGGCAGTTTCTGGCCGGCCTTCATCTGTCGACGGTCGACCAGGTGAGGCTTGCTGCACGGCTCATTCATCATACTGCATGCTTGATTAGTTGACACAAGGGTTCCTTCCAGTGTATATTAAAATGGGTCCAAATGGTGGTTCGAATGGTGATGGCGTGGTGCTACAGGGCAAGGCTGTGCCTTGCAGTGATGTTGAGAGTTGCATCAGTCAACGTGACAAGTAACGCACCAGTCACCATGGCTGAGTTGAGGCAGTAGCATCCCAGTCACTGGTCAGTCACTGCCCAGTTCAGATTACCGCAGACTGGCTGCTGACTGGCTGGTGGCCGTTAACACCAGTGAAATACAGTAGCCGTGTTGTGAAAGCTTTTGTAAAAGCCAACTTCTCCCGGAGGATCGTACTGGGTCCAACTGTCACTGGTCAGTTACCTGCCAGTTCAGATTGGCCAAACTGCTCAAGTAGGGTTTCTGGTGATGGGCCAAACTGTGCCGCAAGTGCAGCAAACTCCAAGCGCACCACCTGAGCTGTTTCACGGCCGCAGTTATTTGTAGAGCCCCAGATCGTCTCAATAACACACAGATTTCTTGGTCAATCTTTCAACACAGTGCAAGGTTCTGCGAGAGTCGGACAGTTCGGGATAGCGCACACCAGCCCCAGTCTAACCAGCCCGGAATCACCTAAAATGGTGCTGGTATCACGAGGCAAAGCTGCCACAGCTGCACATGGCCGCCTAGGTCAGAATGAGTGATTGGCTCGCGGGGCGAACCGTAGGTGCAGTTGAGCGGCAGGAATGCACTGAGTGAAAGGCAAATATAACAAGTGGTACTGGTATTGTCAATGCAGTTGTTGGCCATTCTTCAAGTGCGCCCTTTTGCTTCATTTATTCGTGGTACTGGTATTGTCAATATAGTTGCTGACGTCCGTGCTCGTTTGGTTCACTTTTTGGTGGTACTGGTTGCTTTGCAGGTCCTGCCCAGGCATCTCTCTCCACCTGGCTGCCTCCCCAGCAGCAGACCAACGCAGAGTCGACCACGCCCCATCAGGCAACCCAGCAGGCACGCACCTTGCCCCAACAGGCAGCCCATACTTTGCCGCAACATGAACCCCACGCAACCTCTGCAACACGGGCGTCAGCACAGCCCCCGGGTGCCATGGCAGGGCATGCAGCTGCAGTGGTGCAAGCACAACAGACACAGTTTCAGGTGCCTATGACAGGGGGCTCACAAGCGCAGCAGCAGGGGGTGGCTGGGGCTCCAGAGCAGGCGGGCCAAGCGGGGATGGGGACGGCGGCAGCGGGGCACAAGGTCGTGCAGTCGGCGGGCGGTGGCAGGCTGTCCGAGCCGGGATCAACGTCATCACCCAGCAAGTGAGTTGACACAATGCCCCAGCAAGTGAGTTTGCGTCATGCTCAATGACCCATGGTGTCCAGTGACGGCTGTCCTGGTGTAAATAAGTGTGTAAAGCCCGCGGGGCAAAGAGGAAGTGTATATGCCCGCCTTTATATTCTCACCCCTTGTTTGCCCTGCAAGGTGACCCGCAAGCTGGGAAACCGCAGCAAGTGGAAAGCCGTGCATATTGATGATGATAATGATGATCATGGATGGTGATGGTGGTGTTCGTCTGCCTTCCTATCATCAGCAGCATCACAAAGGGTGCTGTCCGCCTCCCTTTGTGTCCAGAGGTTCCCAACGGGGCGTGCTCCTGGGCGAGAGCACCTTCCGGGCGGTCATTGACGACGTCGTGTCCGGTATCAAGGAGGACATTCGCAACATGCACATCGAGCTGGTCAGGCAACACCACATGCAGCAGGTGCGACACGCGCATGCGTTTGAGCTTTGATGATGGCGGTGGAGTCACGCTGGGGCAAGCTGACCATGCAATAGGGATTGCAAAAGTCGGCAAGGATGGGGGGCAGGGCAGGGGGGAGAGCAAGCTCGCACTCTGGCCTTACTACAAAAATACAAAATCCGAACATTGAGGATGCTTCAGAAGCATTGTTTGTGTGATGCTTACGTTTGACCTGGCGAGTGGCGTAAAATAAAACCAGCACGGTCAACGTTACACGGAGGGAGTGCACACCAGGAAGCACGTCCACGCAAATGCCAAAGCTGCGCAAACAGTGAATTTCTTCTAGTCAAGGTGAGTCTAGAACGCCACAAGTACTCAAAGTTTGACAGGTCGCACGCAAGCGTCACGCTGACCTTTTCTCCTGAGGGCAGTGAGGGCAGTTTCAGTGGGGTTACCTTTTTTTACCGTTACAGTGTGTGATCACGTGTGCATGTCGCCTACGTGGCCCACGTGCGTCATGTGTGCAGGTTGACATGGTGAACCTGTTGAACGGTGTGGCTGCGCGTCAGGCCGAGCTGCAGCAGGACGTGCTCGCGCTTAAGGCCCAGCTAGACAGGCTGACCAGGCAGCAGGCGCTCACACAGTGGGGATAGGGACAGGGACCAGATGTCAGCTTGAAACAGCAGTCACAGTGCTTCTCTCGGCTTTCAGAACACCGTTTAAAGTGTCAACTGTTCGTCTGCTTGCTTCTGCTCTTGCTGCCTGTAAAGCCCCAAGGACTGGCTTGGTGGCATGGCCGATGAGATGTGAGGCGTTGTTGCTTCCTGGCTTGTCATGCTGAAAAGAAACCGACTTGTTGTACGGCAAAGCTACCCCACTGCTTTGCCGCCCAGCATGACTGTGACAGCCAGTTCATCAGTGTGGTACCACATGTGTGGCCTAGAGCCTGTGCGCTGTTTTGGTTGCCCGCACAAGAGCCATGGTGTGACAATTGCGGCGTATATGCTGGGCCAGCTCTTGAGACCCGCGCTCTAAAGTGACACATCCTCCATGCTGCCCACAGTGCAATGCTGCCCACAGTCAATGCTGCCCACAGTGCATGCTGAAGGATGCCAGTCTCACTCAGGTACGGTGCCCTTTTGAATGTCCTGCAGCTCGCTGCACAAAGGTCATTCAGGTGAGGACACGTGGGTGGGCACCCGATGCCTGTAGACTTGGTGATCAGACGAAACAGTGCCGCCAAGAGCCAATCGGCACTCATCCGCGCTGATGGACTGCGCACTATGCTGATACTTTGCTGGCATGTGTTGTTTCTATCGAGTTGTGGCAGCAAGCTGTTATGGTCTTGGATCCCAGTAAGCAGGGTGAATAGGGTGAATGTACTGCTTACAAGGAGGGAGTGCACACCATGAAGTACGTCCAAATATATCAACTATATGCGTAAGTTGCAAAAATTTAAGTTGCAAAAAGGGGAATCTGGCCGTGTCAGCAACCTGGCCGTGAGCGCTACAGTGTCGTGATGTTAGGGCGGAGTCATTGACCACGACCAAACACATTGGACCTCTGCAGCCATCCTTTTCCAGCCGTAGTCAGATGAGCTAACGCTGGCGCAGTAGTTGCGGGGTGTTGAGCAATGTGTGATAAACTTCAACCGCACTACTTGTTCTAGTACAAGGCGAACCAGCAGAGTTTAAGGATGAGTGCTGGCACATTTAGAAAGGGACGCTTGGAAGGTTTCAGAAGTTCCAGAGCACCTCAAAGCAGGCGCTGTGATGCGTCGGGCAACCCTACGGTGCATGGAACAACATGGAGGGTTGCAAGGCCCTTGAACAGATCCCCACATGTTGCACTGAGCAGGCGAAGGCCGCCAGATTATCATTACAAGTAGGGAGTGCACACCATGAAGCACGTCCAACACAAATAATTCTCCTAGTCAAGGGGAATCTGGTCGTGTCAGCAAGGGGCGGTGAGGCATAGGTCATTACTATCACTGCCGACCGATCAGCAAGATGAGGCGCATTCCGAGTTCTCCGATGAAACGTATGTTCTCTGACAGGATGGGTGGGCTGAACAGGTGTCGAATGCGAGTCACCCCCCACCAAGTCCAAGTCCCAGCTCGCAGCGCACGCAAGTACTAAACCATTAGGCAAACAAAGTGGATCGGAGCCTCCGGCCACCCCGCCTTTCACGGGTCAACGTGCTTCAAGCTCAGGCTCTTGTTGGGGTATCGAGGACTGTCAAACCTCTAAACTCGATCAGAGGACGTGGTTGAGTGTAACCAAAGTACAGTGATCGCAGGTGAGACGATCGGAAATAGGACAAATAGGGCGCTGTAACAGTGACGGACAAAGCAATTGAAAGCGGAGACGGCGGCAACCATTTGCAAGCGACCTCGTTACAGGGGTACCGCGTTTTGACTAGCATTTGCAAACGGAATGTCCGATGGCACGATTACTGCGGCCTTTCCTGGGCTAAGCTGGTTGACGAGCTCCCCGTTTGGCCTGTCGTTGCCTGTAATGCGCTGCCGGGACACCTCAGGCGCCACGCCATGGGACGTCTGCCGCCTGCATCAGATGAAGGCAGCATCACTTGCCACAGGACTATGCAGGAGCACCCGTGGGCGCCAGCAGACCTGGATCTCCATCTGTCCTTTTTCACAAGGAGGGAGTGCACACCAGGAAGAATAAAACTTGCGCAAACCTCAAACCCTCAGTTTTCCACTACGAGCAAAGTGCCCAGCACATGCCAGGCCTACTCCAATCTATGGCTTTCCTGTTAACATGTATGTACACACCCGTCCCTACGAGACCTGACGCCTGCTGTTCAACCGGTGGTTGCTGGCACACACCACATGTGGACGCTGCTGCTATGTCAGGCATGCCATTAGTGCTCATCGCTGCGTGTGCACAGAATGCCGCTGCACGTCAAACCCTACCTGTACACTCTCTCCATGGCTGTATCTATGTCCACGTCCACAAACCACGTGTCGTCAAAAAGCGGTTGTAGTGAATTCCAAGGTTCCATGTCCAACAGAAGGTACAAACCCTCAACAAGAACAATCCTGCAGCAGATAGAGCGCAGACGCATTCTAGACATTCCAGCACCAAGCACAATTATTGTGTTGCAGAGCTGCCAGCGGAAAAGCATCAAAGAACGTTTTGCCCAGGCAGCCGAGCGGCAGCTGACAGTGTGGGCTCATTTCTCCCCTGGTAATTCAGCAATTGAACATTGCAGCTCAGGCCACAACCCTGGCCACAACACACCCCCACACGCCCACCCAGCCCATAGGTCGACGATTCCCTGGACTGTGGACAAGTCGCCCCCGGACCATACTTATTCTAAAAAACACCCAGACTACCTCCAACCAGCCC